>CM019178.2:10143489-10205427 GCA_009739505.2 Apolygus lucorum | reverse complement strand
TCGAGGGTTTCCTCGAGTTCTTCGGCTTTGCTTAGAGCGTCTTGGATGCATCTCGGTCGGTTTGTGATTAGGAGGGCACTCATGTTCTTCCCGACGCCTCGGATGAAAGCGTCCATCGTCTTCTTCTCCACCCAATCGTTTCGTTCATGGCGTCGCAGACGCGCTCCTTCTTCCATCACAGCGCAGCGCGCCAAGCCTCTCACACGGTCAGCGAACTGCCGAAGCGTCTCCGTCGCGTTGCGTTTTACTGTCCATAGTGAAGCGGCCGCATGTTGGGGGTTTTCTTTTTGGAACCACCGCAACATGTCCTCCCTGACGATTTCGTAGACGTTGTCAACGTCCATGGCGTCATCACGGTCAATCAAAAACTGCTTCGCGATCCCGCGTGTTTTTGTGCGCAGTATTCGATAACGTTGTTGAGAGGTTAAGCCCACGGTCACTAGGTCAAAATTTGCAAAGAACGAAACTACACTGAGTGCGCCTGAAGTGTCTGGGTCCCATGGTTCAAGTTCTAAAAATACTGAGCGCGGTAAGTCCCCGCGTTCACCCTCGTGTGTGGCTGTGTTATAACGCTGAAGGAGTATATTCATCTCCCTCATCGTTTGTGTCATGGCTTCTACTGCTTCGGGACCGACGGAGGAGTGTGTACCTTCTCCTCGGTCGCTTGCTCCCGACAAATTTAGAGACATTTTGTCGGTTTGTTAGAGAGAAGTGTAGGTGAATGTGTCGGAGTTTAACTACTACCACTAGGGTGAAAAATCTGTCTGCGTCTGTGTCGGTCTTATTGAAGAAAAACAGGTTACTACTGGAATTTTGAAGAATTTTCGTGGCGATTGTGGCGATCGTGGCGATCGAGATAGGAGGCTGCGTTTACGTCACTTTTCCTATAATTACAATAAACGGATGCACATCCTACCTAACAGTATACCTGGTTAGACTGTGTGTTTCGCTTTATTTAAATTTTGAATTTTTGACTCTAAATTTTGAAAACAACTCGTGGCGATACAAAACCTTACTATTTAATTTGTGGGTTCGTGTGAGGCTAACTCACACAAAGATCCCGCTAGCTGCCACCAGTTTGTAAGTAGTTTGACTTCGGATATACCTGGCAACTTGGGTACCAGTGGTGAAGGGAAAGGTTCACCTCTGCTATCAACTCGCAGGTATATCTTCAGTGTTTTGTCCTAGAGGATCTAGGCGCTTGGGTGGTCGGGCTCACCAACTAGGTTAATGAACTCGACAGCCCAAGCTATCGCACGAGTTGTTGGGGGGTTAATTTGAAAATGAATATTGGCTGAAAAGAAAACAAGACAAAAGTCGAAACACAGATAAATTATAAAGAAAGGTATTTACCTGTGAAGAATTTAGAATTAAAGATGCGTGGCGAAAAACGTGGTGAAAAAGCGTGGCGAAATTGCGTGGCGACCTGAAGCGTCTCGTGGCGATTTATGCTGAAAGTTAAAAGCCTGAAGGGCCAAATGCAAATTGGATACACAAAGGTGTTCCTGCCTTATGGGCTTACGTGGCGGTCCTGAAGGGACTTGTCAAAACCTTGAGGTGTGGCGATGCACTAGCCTCAACTATCAGTTTGGTAACCAGGTATACTCGGACAGAAAGGTAAACGGAAATACAAATATATGGCACTTTTATTAAATTAAGGAACAACTTCTCCACTTCAATGTTCGTGGTGTTTTGCTGAAGGCGAGATTCGTAGTAAGTATGAAACGGTCTTTTAAACAGTATGGTTTCCTAATTCATCAATACAATCCATTAATCGTTTGTAATTCAAGTTCATTGCATGGTCAGAAAATCAGAGGTTCAATCGGAAAGTTTACTAAAGTTCAATCTCAAATATGATTCGTGGCGAAATATTGTTAATGTTGTTAAGTTTTACTCTTATGACTACACGTCACTCCTAGTTCATTGGCCAATGGAATGAAATGTAAATTAGTTTGTGCACTCACGTTGGGGCCCGTAGGTATCCTTCCGATGTTGTGTGGCAGAGGTAGGTTCGTGGCGACGCTGATGTCCAGGGGGTCGTACAGCGTGGCGGCGTGGGGGGAAGACTGTGGCGGTTACACGACTCACGGGCACGGAGCTCTCAATGGACGTTAACTTGGCAGAGGTCTAGAGGGGAGTAGTGTCGTCCAGGCCTGACCCGAGGTTCCGTCTTCTCTCCCCCCTCCTCCCGCGAGGTGGTGTTGGCGGGGGCGGCGGTGATGGTGGGGGAGAAGCTCTTGCCGCTTCTCTGGCCGGAGGGGGGAGGGCGCGCGAGGTGTTGTTTGGCGCCTCCGGATTGGTCCACGTTGACGTCACCTACGAGTCAGGCCGAAGGGGGTCGGTGGCGATGACCCGGCCCCACCCTACTGGAGAAGCGTTCCAGTGGGCGGGAGCCCACAATATTGATTGTGAATTTTGAAATGTTATTCAGTTTTTGGGTAGTAATAATGCTAAAAATTTAATAATGTTAGCCCAAAGAAATATAATCAGCATGATATAACATTACGTGTGAAACTCGTTAATGTAGGGATGTCGACAATTAGTAATAATTATGTATTATTGCTTGCTAGTTCGAAGTAAACAACCTACACCCCATTTTTAAAGATCGACCACCGGAATGTATGCATTACATTGCAATATATGGTTTTTTATAAGGTTAGAAGACATGAAGTGTCTTCTGTGTGGAAATTGGAGCGAGTTAGTGGTGATCACATAACCGCGTATTAACTTCGCCGTAATCTAATAACCGAATACCTACTGATAACGACATCAGTTACTAGTTTTCAAAAGTAGTCGCACCCATCAATCCATTTGACCAACTCGCTTAAGTAATTTCGAGATAACCAACTGTCTTGCCTCGTCACGCCACTGCATTTTTTCTCACCGGCCGGCTCTTCGCTAGACCAACAAGAGTTCTCATGTCTCGTCAAACTCTTCCATGAGAAAAAGCAATCAAATCGTGAGAACAAGCTCATCGCAACGGAAAACCTCATGTAATTTCCAGCTAAATCTGGAGTAATTCTCATACGCTTTGATAATCTTTCTAGTATGAATCTGTTCCAACAGTTCGTTGCTATGTTGAAATACTCAACTGCGAGTTTTCTTAAGAGACATGGTAGGCCAGAGGGCTTCCCAGATAAGTTTCAGAGACTGGGCTCACCAAGACATGAGTGAGACTTCACAATATACTTCGTTTTTTTGTGCTTCACATCATATTTCTGTCACTCGTGTATTGTTTTGAACACTTTAAAAACATTAATTAAAAATACACGCGTTACGTAAGAACTCTGTGCAAAACGTCCGGTGAGATAAACATTTCTAAATACGAGTATGGATTTCAAGAAAGGACATTTATTTTTTCAAATGAACACTTAATAAATTAACTCAACCTAATTTAAGAGTTGAAAATTTTCATACTCAATTTTGCTTCCGAGTCTACCAAGGTAGCGGAAGCTTTGTTTTCACTTTTCAAGGATGAAAAAAAAAAGTTCTCCAAAATCAAAATTTTCACTCGCGTTTTGCGTTTTAGACCTTTCTGAACAATTTTGGTTCCGTGTCTGTGTGTCTGTGTGTCTGTCTGTCTGTCTGTCTGTCATGAATTCCTTGTAACGCGCATAACTATACGAAGTTATTGTGCGGGTTGGCGTGTAGACGGTCCCCTATGAAAATCATTATCCCCGGACTGATAGAAGCGACTGCGCATGCGCAAACGTGAATTCCTTGTAACGGCCATTACTTCGACATTTTCCATTCGATTTCAATGAAATTTTCAGGGATTATGCGAATTAGGTTGTAGACGGTCCCCTATGAAAATCATTATCCCCGGACTGATAGAAGCGACTGCGCATGCGCAAACGTGAATTTCCTTGTAACGGCCATAACTTCGACATTTTCCATCCGATTCCAATGAAATTTTCAGGGATTATGCGAATTAGGTTGTAGATAGTCCCCAATGAAAATCAAGGCCTAAAAATTTTCAGTAGCCTCTGCGCATGCGCAAACGTAAAATCCCTGTAACAGCCATAACACTTACATTTTTCATCCGAATTTGATGAAATTTTCTTGGATGGTCCAGATTAGCGTGTAGATGGTCCCCTATGAGGGTAGTGAAAGGTACTTAGAGATTGGTGTTTTAGATTATCTACGATGCATCGGATCATCTATATAATCGGGTTATGGATACGAGGAAGCTATGTGCCACACCCACTTGGCAGATTTTTTTTCTTAACCCCCCTTAAAATCGGACTTTTTCCACTTTTAAGATTTTTTCGTATTTTCGACCTTACGCGATTAAAACAGCCATAACTCCCTTGTTTTCCAGTCAAAATTCAAATGTAATTATACCGTTGGAAAGAGCGTTAAATTCTCTATCTCCCTAGTGTTAAATAAAACTTTTTGAACAAGGATAAAATGTTGAAAAATAAATCCGAATAGTAAAATCTCAAAAATCTCGGAAATTTTTCGTTTTTTCAAACGTTTGTAACACTAACTGAAACTGCCGGCTAAGTTCTCACTGTAACCCCAAAAGTTGACCTAAAATCTCAGCTTTCCAACGATATGGTCATAAAATTGTTTACAGTGGACTAATGGTGTAAAATCCTCGTTCCCGTGCCAAAAACCGTGGGTCTTCCAGTAAAAATCGACGTTTTTCGCGAAAGACATTTTTTCCCTAAAATGAGTTAGGCAGCCATCTTTTCGTACTTTGTCTCACTGAGTCAAATGATGACACAAGACTTATCGAAAAAGCAGTCAGTGATATCAAACCACCCTGTTCATAATAACACTAAGTTCCGAACATCAGATTAGTTATCTGATCAGTGATCAGTTCGTGACCTGCCTACACATCTACTTGTATCATGGCAACTTTTTCCAATCAAGAGTACGCCGATATGCTGCTGGTTTATGGTTTCACAAACCAAAACGCCAGTGAAGCTGTACGGGAATACCAGCGGCGGGTCCCACGCAGGCGCGTAGCCTCCAAAAACGTGTTTTTCAATTTTTCTATGTATTTATTCTTGTAGAAATCGAAAATATGAAAAAATCTACACTGCATGCAGATACATCTGTACATGGATATGTCTTATGATGGCAATTAAAATGATGAGCTCACTCTGCTGATCAATGACCACTCAGGCGCCTTCATCAGTCTCCATTGACCCGCTCTCTCAAATTTCAGGTTCCTGCGTTCAACAGGAGAGGAAATGGCTTTGGAGCTCACTCAGCTGATCAGTGATCATCAACTTTGATGATGTGTAGAAGTATGTATCTATTGACCCTGCCTCTCAAATTTCAGCTTCCTGTGTTCAACAGCATCAGAAAAAAAACGTTGCATCGTTTTGTGTGTCGAAAATTTTGGAATGACCCCCAGAACTAAGGCATATCCATGTCAAAAACTCGGCGCTTTGCGCCTCGGCGGGGGGCTCCGCCCCCCTGCACCCCCCGGTTCATTTCTTTTTCCATACTCTGTATGAAATCATAGGAACACAGAATGTGTTTTTGCGATACTAGTCATCCGTTAAATAAACAAGTAGGTTGGAGAGCCAAAATGAAAAACCTTTGAGGGATTATTTGAGTACCGCCGAAACTATTAAAACGCTTGCATACGAGTCTGCAACACATTGAAACATTTTCATGCCCCCCCCCTCCCTTCCCGAGACATCTGGGAGCTCGATTTTCGACTCAGCTGATCTGGGAGCTCGATTTTCGACTTAGCTGATCTGGGAGCTCGAATTTCGACTCAGCTGATCTGGGAGCTCGATTTTTCAACTCAGCTGATCTGGGAGCTCGATTTTCGACTCAGCTGATCTGGGAGCTCGATTTTCGACTCAGCTGATCTGGGAGCTCGAGTTTCGACTCAGCTGATCTGGGAACTCAATTTTCGACTCAGCTGATCTGGGAGCTCGATTTTCGACTCAGCTGATCTGGTAATATCAAACTGTAAAGTACCTACCTAACTGTAAAGTACCTACCTGTAAAGTACCTAACAACTTCACTTCTGATGGTCATAATCATCATTGTGGCGACTTGGGACAAATTTCGTCGCATCAAATTTCGTTGCAACAAATTTCGTTGCATCAAATTTCGTGACGATTTTTTTTTATGTGCCATATGAAAGACATGAAAATGTCAAAAACAACAATAATAAATGTGGAGTTGACATTAACATGACAACCAATAAACATATCACCAGATGTTTTTTCTGTCGCTTTTTCGTGACGATTTTTTTTCGGTAGTTCATCGCAAAAACACATTCTGTGTTAAAATTAGGTAAGTCCTCCAAAATCAAATATTTCACTCGCATTTTGCGATTCAGAGCTTTCTGAACACATTTTCAGTTTGTCTGTGTCAATCCCTTGTCCCAGTCATAACAACATGGAATAACAATCCAATTTTGATGTATCCTTCACGAAGAAGACGGTCCCTTTTGAATTTCACCAAGATAGAACAAACAGCTGCGGCTACGCATGCGCAAACGTGATGACTAATAATCACGATCCAATCAGTAAGTCACTTAGGTGCGAAAAAGTGAGAAACCGTCAACATAATTGCGAATTACTTATTAGTCTTCGACTCAGGAAATAGATAGATAGATAGAAATGTTCATTTGGCGCCATTTTGTACACTTTTACAAGAAGATAAATTCGTGATGCGATGTTCAGATTTCCTACCCGACGTTAGGCTTGGCCCGTGTTGTAGGATAGGATCTTTGCGAAATCGCTCCTCCTATACATTACAGTAATAGGTAAGTAAATTACTAAACAATACGTGATTGGACAGAAAAAGGACGCTTTTTGATCATCTCTAAAATATGCTAACTTACTTTAATATTCTCTAACTTTAATAATCTCTAAACTTTAATAGCCTCCTACACATATATGCTGTTTAATATCCTCTCGCATCTAAAGCCCCCTTCTGTAACTAGCCAACTTAACACTTGCTTTTTGTATTTTGGTCCAGTGAACTTCTGGGGACTTTTCACGCTACAAACAATTTCTCTATGTAACAAATGTAGAATGAAGATCAGGCTGTGCGTTGTTAGTCAGTCTAGGTCTAGGGCCAATTACATTCCCTGTGGCGGCATATCTAGTATTGCATTTCGGATCCCTTCCTTCAATTTCCCTTACTTCAATAATTGATGTAACATTTGAACAGAGAGAGAGAAAAAACACTTTATTGAACATAATTATTATGTTGGATGTCCTAAAGAATTGCAGTAGTAGGTTTTTCACATAAAGTTGTAAATACCTTAGCAATATCAAATAGGTCTATGGATGGGATCCTACGCGGTAATGACATCATATTGACATGGATATGTCATAGTTCTAGGGGTCATTCCAAAATTTTCGACACACAAAACAATGCAACGTGTTTTTTCTGATGCTGTTGAAGCAGGAAGCTGAAATTTGAGAGGCAGGGTCAATCAATACATACTTCTATACATCATCAAAGTGGATGATCACTGATCAGCTGAGTGAGCTCCAAGGCCATTTCCTCTCCTGTTGAACGCAGGAACCTGAAATTTGAGAGGGCGGGTCAATGGGGAATGCTGAAGGCGCCTGAGTGGTCATTGATCAGCGGAGTGAGCTCATCATTTAAATTGCCATCATAAGACATATCCATGTACAGATGTATCTGCATGCAGTGTAGATACTTTTTATGATAATTTTCTGCTGAACATGTAACTTATGTGAAAATCAGGTTTCTTATTAAGGAATGCGTCAGTGGTTACAAACTGCTGAATAATAGAATCAATCACGTTTAAACCAGCTCATGTTTAAAGGTCTACGAGAGGAAGATGTACTGCCCACCCAACTTGGCACACTTTTTTGTTTTCGATATGTTACAAGACCCAAAATTTACAAATATTTAACTATAGCTGAGGCTATGATTTACACTCAGTAATTTTATTCTTAATTAAAACTTTAGTTACCAGTTTATTATTAGTAACACACAAAGCGAGACAAATAGTAACTCATTCTTCAAATCGGTACATGTCCTGCCCGAAGACGTCTGGTCTCCCAACCTTTTAGGAATACACGTAAGTCTAACTAAAACTGGACCGTTTGCAACACGAGCACAACTAAACCGCGAGGGTTGAAATGAAGGTTTTACGTCCTTCCTGAAGACATAAAAGACTCTTTTAAAGGTGCCTTGTCTCTTTTAAAAAGCCGAGTGTTATTCGCGAAGCTTAGAGTTCCTGTTTCACATCGGACCCAAATGCGGGAGTCGGCGAATCGACGATGCAAACTTGACGTAACCAAAAACGAAGTCAAGTCGATCAGTCCGCTAATGTAGAGAGAGGGAATCCGACCAAATGTCGAGAGTCAGAGACTTCGAGTCGCGAAATTTCTCTAAATAAATTATCATGTTGTGGGTAGTTCTTATTTAGGTATACATTTTATCCATCGTGATTAGTTACACAGCTACTTAGAAGTAGGAACTATATTCATTGAAGGACAATTCATTTTCTCCTCCTTATCACACGAACGGCTGATCTGGCTGCATCTTAATCACATGTGGAGGACCAACTGAAGTGAATCAATCACCAATCAGATCTTCAGGAAGGAGCTCAACGAGTCACTCTTACGAGTGCGTAGAGGCTCCCTATCAAATTTCTGCTTCGTGGGGCCTACATCGAGAGGTAACCTATGAAAATTCATCTTCCAAGCGCACACAGAAATAAGGTGATCTCTGGAGGATACCTCGTCAAATAGAGCTGCATACGGAAATTAATTGCTGGCCTTCAGCTACGTCTCAGCAATTGAAAGACACCATCTGAGCGATTGTGAATAGGGTGGAGGAGATACCAGGGACATGGATCCTATCACAGCACCATAAATCCTTCCTTGCCAAGTGAGCACTTACAGAGTCGTGAGTACCTCTTATTGTCTACGATATTCCACCACAAAAAGCTTCAGGAACTGGTGAGAATGAATGGTAAGTACTTTGCATCCATCTACATACGCGAATACCGTTACTCATCCAGACCGACCAAAGCCTGCTCAATCAGTAGTATCAGAGCTGCGGAACACCTGGCTACGTTCTGGTGATCTGCCCTATAATCGGCTCCACTAGATCACACATCCTGCAGACCGTCGAAGAGCTCACTCCATAGATATACTGCAACACAATACTGGGGAATACGGGGTAGGCACTGGCGGATGAGTCTTCAAATACATGAGGAACATAAACCTGTGAGGAAACCATAAACATGATGACTTCTCAAATAATATTAGTAGATTTTATGATTTAACCATCCTAGAGGAAAGCTCAGCTTATCGTTCGTATTCAACAGTCCCAGAGAGGCTTCAAGTGAAACATCCGTTTTGTGCGACCAACAGGAGAGAATGGTGCTCACCTATATGATCAGAACTGATGGCTTGGTTATGTTTTCACGATCTTGTTGAAATGCGAACTTTTTCCACATCAACGAACAACATGTGTTGAAATAAAAAAGAAAATTATGACTCTCACTCAATCCAACGATCTACGATTGCTAACTGAATCTCTTCAAGAGACCCAATAAACGCCTTCCGATCGATACATAAAAGGCTCACTTTCTCTGGTCACTTCTGTCACGCCTGATCGGCGTGGAACACCGCAACATGCACTCCCCGGCCATTGTCTTCGTTCATCAGGAAACTGCTTCCGACCTGCAGAAAGACTTATCTAGCTCTGCATTACTTGTAAAAGTACAGGGTAATCTAAACACATCTAACAATTGTATACGAAAAGAGTGAAGGTCGTTATTTCAGAAGAAATCTAGACAAGATGAGTAAAAATATGTTTCCTACACGAAATACATAAATAAACTTATTTTGCTTCCTCACTGCCTCAGGTGGTTTAACAGGTAAATCAGAGTGGGTCTTGAATTTTCAGAATAATTTTGGCTCCACTCTTTCTTTGGGTAATTCCCCTCGCTGACACATTAATTATTGTTGGGGAATATGAGACTGGCAAATCATTTGAAAATTGTTGGGCCTTCCAGTTGACTCAGCGAATGGATATTATATCCAAGGGCTAGAGGGTTGATGGTGGTCTTGGAATCACGGAAATGCTCATTCAGATACCATTTATAAGAACTAATACTGCTGAACTATAAGACTGAAGACTGCGAGCCCACAATTTTATGAAGAAGTAAAGAGTCTGCAACAGGACATCACGAATAGCCCGTCAAATTTCCAGAGCAACATCAAACTATTATAGATGGAGCAGAATTGCAATGAAAATTCAACTTATTTGTCAACTTCAATTTTAGCGAATTTTGACAAAAATTAAGTTACCTATTGCCTCTACATTTTTAGAATGGAAAATTTTGAAAATTTTCTTTACTAATCCGTTTTGAACATTCAAAAATGATTATTATGAAAAGACAGTTCAACGATAATTTAGATCACCTTTGTGCTTGCTGCAGCGTTAGGTCAGTTGGTATAGGAGTCCTAACTTATTAATGAACAAATTATATGATAGGACATTTACTAGTTACTTTCTAAGGTTCTCAAAGGGAGAAGAAATAATACATATGGCCAAAGGAAATGGATGTGTCAGAGGGAGTGGTCAATCTGGTGGGGATTAAAGTTGTATAGTATAGCCGGACCTCAGGCTTACGTAGCCTCGTGAACTGCGGCCTTTTGCTCGCGATTACCAGCGGATAAACCTCTGGAGATCACGGGCACGAGCTCCTCTAGGAAGGAAGTCTTAAGACAAAATGGACCACTTACATGCACGAACTGTCGATTCCATTCGACATTCAGTCAGTTATTATCTCTAAGATCTACGCGATAGAAAATATAGGATGACATTTTCAAAACACCCGTGGAAGCAAACAATTTTTTTTCTTCTCTTGATTTCGAATAAGACCTCACAGATTTACTCAAACTTTCGTCCTTGAATTTGTCTGGAAAGATAAAGGGTCAGATCGCAATCCAACAACAACTGGGTCATTTCAAAATTTGGGGTTATTTCTTGTCACGCAGCTTTTGTGAACACTCTATTTGTCTTGGAAATTCAGAATTTTTTCTTGGAGATACAGCAGGTTGGTGTCTACAAAGATCACATAGAATGAATTTCGCTAATCAATTAACTCACATAATTAAAAATCATTAATGACCCCAATTCTCTCTCCCTACACCTGTCACAAAGGGTAGGTTGGGAACTTTGAAAATTTTTGGAGAACTCTATATTCATATTTTAATTTAAGTAAAAAATGTTATTGGTCCAGGATACTCTCCAATTCAGGAATAAATTAGACACGAACGAAAATTCCATGAATTGGAAGGGTTTTTGCTATGTTTTGATGCTGTCACAAGGCATTTCAAAAAAATTGCAGGGAGAGAGAATAAACTCTCTCCCTACAATTTTTGGTTTATTATTTTCAACTAGCTGAAAAGCCTGCTAAAAGCAGGCAAAAAAAATTGATGATATGTAAAAAAAAATTTGATGTCGCGGCCTGGAATCGAACCCGGGACCCCCACGTTCGGGCGACATACGTACGTACGGTTGGCGTTTTATGTATATAGATAATAAGCCTTTGGAATCGAGCAAGAAAAGAAAAAAATTTTAACCCCCCTCAAAATTTGATGTTTTACGTTTCAAGGTACGTAGAATCCGAAAATCGAATAAAAAAATTTCCGTCCGTCCGCCGTACGCCGTACGCCGTACGCGGCACTTTTCTTAGTTACCATGGACCGATTTCGATGAAATTTGGTATATGGGCTCCATTTGGGGTCTAGTTGTGCCGCGAAGCTTTTGGTTGATGTAGGTCACTTCTAAGGGGTGAAAATTAAGGGTTGAAATTTTCAAGAGTGCCCTAGCTCGAAAACTCTCGAAATAAAGGTATCGTTTTTTCACTAATTTTAAATAGTACTGAATTTTAAAAAATTTTTGAGACCACCCGGAGCTCTGTAGGGCAAACCGTTCAGTCCCTACGAGTACTTGAAGGTTTTCCTTCGATAAAACAGAATCATGAGTGTGAATCGCAAAAGAGGTCTAATCTCCGTTGACATTTTAACACAGAATGTGTTTTTGCGATGACCTACCGAAGAAAAATCGTCACGAAAAAGCGACAGAAAAAACCGTTACGCGAATTTTATAATGATATTCACGTGCAACCAAGCCATGGAATGCTGGGTCAATGTGGTCACGTGCAACCAAGTCAATGGAGAATGCTGAAGGCGCCTGAGTGGTCACTGATCAGCTGAGTGAGCTCCGAAGCCATTTTCTCTCCTGTTGAACGCAGGAACATGAAATTTGAGAGGGCGGGTCAATGGAGAACGCTGAAGGCGCCTGAGTGGTCACTGATCAGCTGAGTGAGCTCCAAGGCCATTTTCTCTCCTGTTGAACGCAGGAAGCTGAAATTTTAGAGGGCGGGTCAATGGAGAATGCTGAAGGCGCCTGAGTGGTCACTGATCAGCTGAGTGAGCTCCAAGGCCATTTTCTCTCCTGTTGAACGCAGGAAGCTGAAATTTTAGAGGGCGGGTCAATGGAGAATGCTGAAGGCGCCTGAGTGGTCACTGATCAGCTGAGTGTGCTCCAAGGCCATTTTTTCTCCTGTTGAACGCAGGAACCTGAAATTTGAGAGGGCGGGTCAATGGAGAATGCTGAAGGCGCCTGAGTGGTCACTGATCAGCTGAGTGAGCTCCAAGGCCATTTCCACTCCTGTTGAACGCAGGAACCTGAAATTTGAGAGGGCGGGTCAATGGAGAATGCTGAAGGCGCCTGAGTGGTCACTGATCAGCTGAGTGAGCTCCAAGGCCATTTCCTCTCCTGTTGAACGCAGGAACCTGAAATTTGAGAGGGCGGGTCAATGGAGAATGCTGAAGGCGCCTGAGTGGTCACTGATCAGCTGAGTGAGCTCCAAGGCCATTTCCTCTCCTGTTGAACGCAGGAACCTGAAATTTGAGAGGGCGGGTCAATGGAGAATGCTGAAGGCGCCTGAGTGGTCACTGATCAGCTGAGTGAGCTCCAAGGCCATTTCCTCTCCTGTTGAACGCAGGAACCTGAAATTTGAGAGGGCGGGTCAATGGAGAATGCTGAAGGCGCCTGAGTGGTCACTGATCAGCTGAGTGAGCTCCAAGGCCATTTCCTCTCCTGTTGAACGCAGGAACCTGAAATTTGAGAGGGCGGGTCAATGGAGAATGCTGAAGGCGCCTGAGTGGTCACTGATCAGCTGAGTGTGCTCCAAGGCCATTTTTTCTCCTGTTGAACGCAGGAACCTGAAATTTGAGAGGGCGGGTCAATGGAGAATGCTGAAGGCGCCTGAGTGGTCACTGATCAGCTGAGTGACCTCCAAGGCCATTTTCTCTCCTGTTGAACGCAGGAACCTGAAATTTGAGAGGGCGGGTCAATGGAGAATACTGAAGGCGCCTGAGTGGTCACTGATCAGCTGAGTGAGCTCCATGGCCATTTTCTCTCCTGTTGAACGTAGGAAGCTGAAATTTGAGAGGGCGGGTCAATGGAGAATGCTGAAGGTGCCTGAGTGGTCACTGATCAGCTGAGTGAGCTCCATGGCCATTTTCTCTCCTGTTGAACGCAGGAAGCTGAAATTTGAGAGGCAGGGTCAATGGAGAATGCTGAAGGTGCCTGAGTGGTCACTGATCAGCTGAGTGAGCTCCATGGCCATTTTCTCTCCTGTTGAACGCAGGAAGCTGAAATTTGAGAGGCAGGGTCAAAGGAGAATGCTGAAAGCGCCTGAGTGGATTGAAAATAAAATAAATAATTGTTAGACATTTAATTTGGTCTAAAACCCTATAAATGTGCGCATCCACAAAGCACGATATCCCTTTTAGAATAACTTTTATTATAAAATCCCTTTTGTTATAACTCTTCATTTTCATCTTCTTGGTTAGATGGAGCTCTTCTCTTGAAAGAAGGAAGAGAGATTCTCCTTTTTGGACGAGGTGTCATCTGTTCATACAGCATAAACTGGAGGTTCATATCAATTGAAAAGCATAGGGTTTTAAAACATTTATAGGGTTTTAGACCAAATTAAATGTCTAACAATTATTTATTTTATTATTGCCAAAGACTCCACATTTATTATTGTTGTTTTTTATTTAACGGATGACTAGCATCGCAAAAACACATTCTGTGTTCCTATGATTTCATACAGAGTATGGAAAAAGAAATAAACCGAGGGGTTCAGGGGGGCGGAGCCCCCCGCCGAGGCGCAAAGCGCCGAGTTTTTCTGACTAAAATGCGATTGCTGTTCATTTCTTCGATTTGTATACAGTTTTGCCTTCTGCGTAACCAGTAATCAAATTTCCATAATCAAAAGTCAATGGAGAATACTGAAGGCGCCTGAGTGGTCACTGATCAGCTGAGTGAGCTCCAAGGCCATTTCCTCTCCTGTTGAACGCAGGAACCTGAAATTTGAGAGGGCGGGTCAATTGAGAATGCTGAAGGCGCCTGAGTGGTCACTGATCAGCTGAGTGAGCTCCAAGGCCATTTCCTCTCCTGTTGAACGCAGGAAGCTGAAATTTTAGAGGGCAGGTCAATGGAGATTGCTGAAGGTGCCTGAGTGGTCACTGATCAGCTGAGTGAGCTCCAAGGCCATTTTCTCTCCTGTTGAACGCAGGAACCTGAAATTTGAGAGGCAGGGTCAATGGAGATTGCTGAAGGCGCCTGAGTGGTAACTGATCAGCTGAGTGAGCTCCAAGGCCATTTCCTCTCCTGTTGGACGCAGGAACCTGAAATTTGAGAGGGCGGGTCAATGGAGAATGCTGAAGGCGCCTGAGTGGTCACTGATCAGTTGAGTGAGCTCCAAGGCCATTTCCTCTCCTGTTGAACGCAGGAAGCTGAAATTTTAGAGGCAGGGTCAAAGGAGAATGCTGAAGGCGCCTGAGTGGTAACTGATCAGCTGAGTGAGCTCCAAGGCCATTTTCTCTTCTGTTGAACGCAGGAAGCTGAAATTTGAGAGGGCGGGTCAATGGAGAATACAGATGGTGGTAGGTGCTATTGATGGAGAACCAGTGATCTATACAGAAGGGTGATCTATACAAAAAATAATAAACCTTTGAGCAATGATTTGCAGCGTTTTTTGAAATGCTCGCCCACTCCTGGAAAACAATTATTTTGTGTCATGAAAAACAAAAGTGAACACTGCTGCAAGATGGCTTCCGAAGCTACTGAAGTTTGTTGAATTTCTAAGCTCCCAGTTGTGTGGGTTATGTTGTGAAGTGTTGAAGCTTTGAGAGTAGGTAAATACTTTCTCTCTCCCTACAACCACCTCACTCATCAGGGTAAGTGTTTAACTAAGTTTAATTAAACTCAAATTACAATTATGAATGCCATAGTGTTATAAATTTTTTCTAACGTTCAGAATCAATAATGGTGAGGCCAGTAGAGAGTGATAACCTCACAAATCTCTCTCCCTACAACCTCTCTCCCTACAACTTCTGGTAAGAGGCTGGTTTGTAGGAAGAGAGATGGCATTGCAGGGAGAGAAGTTTTGCTCATGGTTCACCAAGATAATGGTTTAAATTTGAGCTCTTGGTGAATATTCTTGGTATTAGTAGTTATCCATAGGTTACATCAGTAATTGCAACAACATATTTTGTGCAGAAGTTCTAGTCAACCTTGGATGAACCGTCTACGTGTGCTGTTCCTTCTACCTCTACTGGACTTCCAGCTTCAGCTAAACCACCTGGGCCCGAAACACTCACTCCAGGAATGTTCATTTTGGCCAGCTTGAAGAGCGAGTCCAAAAAAAAAAAAGAATTCTATTAATAACTATTAATTAATCCCTGAAAATTTCATCAAAATCGGATGAGAAATGTAGAAGTTATGGCTGTGGCAAGGATTTCATGACAGACAGACAGACACGGAACCAAAATTCTTCAGGAAGGTCTGAAACGTAAAACGCGAGTAGAAATTTTGATTTTGGAGAACATTTTTTTTCTACCTAGAAAAGTGAAAACAAAGCTTCCGCTACCTTGGTAGATTCGGAAGGAAAACATTACGCCTTATCACTATGTTTACAGCAACGATACTATTAATGACGATGGTACTATTGTAGTAAAAAATGGATTACGGCGTTTCCGGGGATCCATGCACAGTTTGAGGTTAATGACAATGATATTCGAGTCATAAATACAGGAGATTTTGTTCAGATTCCCAGTTCCCATTAGTGCAGTTCCCATTAGTTTGACATTTTTGGATTTTTGATCCTTACCCCATTTTATTTTAGTTAGGCTCTGATTCCCGAATGTTGGACACTATTGGTTTATTATTTTCAATAATGAACCTTTGGAATCGAACGTTTTTGTAAGAATTTTATTATTAAGAAACTGAGTTTCCTGAGTATTATCAAGAAACCGAGTTACCTATGTATTACTTAGAAACTGAGTTACCTATGTATTACTAAGAAAGTGAGTTACTTATGCATTATCAAGAAAATGAGTTACCTATGTACTATTAAGAAACTCAATAAACTATGGGTTTACATTTTTAAGAGTTACCTGAACTATTTACACCGCTGGGTCATATAATTCTGACTTTTCCTTAACCCACATTTTACGAAAGATTAGACTGATTGAAAGACTTGAAGAATCTGATAATTCTGATGTACCTAGATTATAGCTTCGGACTGTGATTGCGATGAATAAAAGAGACTCTCCTAAACTAAGATTCTCGTATTTTGAAGGAATAAAAAGGTTTCATGAGTTCAACTCACACTTGGTTTTCTCTCTCCCTACAATGGTTTATCTCTCCCTACAAAGTCGAAATTATGGAAAAAAAATCAAAATTCTATAAATTTGAAACCACTTGATAAAGTGTGCGCCCACTTCAGGATCTGCCTCTGTGGTCAAAACAAAGGACGTTTACGGGAGAAAAAACATAAAAACTTCAACAATAATTTATGGAAAAGTTCGAGGACAAAATAACCCCAAATTTTGAAATGACCCAACTATTAACTGACGTTAAGATTCCACTGATTCCATTCAAACATCGTTCATCTTATATTTGGCTTCCTCCTATCTTGTACCTCGTATTCAAGCAGGAGGTCAGAACATTCTGCTCCAAAATCGAAATTTCCACCCACATTTCAGGTTTTAGTCCTTCCAAAAGGGTTTTAGAATGAGTTCGCAAATTCTTATTACGGACGAAATTACAGTAAAATTTCAACGATATTATGAGGGATTACGTGGGTTGTACAATACACGTGTTTGAATTTCCATTATTTTGAAGTGATGGGAGCTTCAGGGAATGCGCAATCGGAAAACCAACCTAACCCAACTTTCCCTTGTCAAATTTTGCTTAACTCAGGAAGTAGTTGAGAACTGTCGTTTTTAACAACTCATATTACTAGTACCTACAAAATATGTCGTGACCAAATCATTGGTAGCCTTGTTTCATTGATTGATTATGTTTCTAACGTTTTTGGTGACATTTTTTGGATTGTGACCTCGAAGCTCCCAGATTGAAGGTATCCTTGGTGCATGCATAAACGTTGAATCCTACATAACATCAATTTAAACTACCTAAATTGATCGACTTTAGCCATTGCAGGGTAATTGTACTGATGGCTTCATCATTTCACAATATTATGAACGTGATCGAATCATCGGCAAATGGGAGAACGTGAAATCGTAGAAATGTTCTCGACGTATAGCAATCTACATCTGAGATTTTACAAGGTACGACTTGTGATGTCTCCTAGCTGTCCCAATCGTGATCAGTTAGAGTCGAGTTTATAACATTCCTGAGACAATTTTAATGATCTCTAAAACTCGGGATGTAGGTAGTTGTTTGATGTTAAATGTTGCTCTCCGCCTTTACGTAACGGTGTGGCTTTATTTTATTGCAAACAGAGTGAAATAAAATCGACTAGAAACAATGCGAATGACTAAAGAGAGAAATCGCTTTCTCTCGAACAAAAGTCGTTCAATGGGGGACACGAAGCAAAAACTCCCACTGGCATTAGGAGAATTTAAGTAACGAGATAAGTAATAAATTGAATCCGGATGCCTTGATTTCGGATCTCGGGTGATTCTTAATGCAAAGTGGTAACGGAACGGCGTGAATAAAGTATACAATTCGTTCAATTCCGAAAGGTCAGAGGTATTTGAATAGCAGGCTCGTGACGTAAGGCCAGAGTAAAATTGTGACGTGGAAAGGTTACCAGAACTTGACGAATTCTCGCAACATGAAACAGTTTCCTAAATAAAATTAGGGAAGCAATAGGAAGTATTCACTCGAGTGGGCGTGGCTCGAGGCTTGCTCTTATCCATAACACGACTCTAGAGAAAATCCGATGCAAAGTTAATAATGAAAACTTGAATATTCAAGCGGCTACCACTTCTCACAGAATTTCATGATCAGACGACATAGATGACATTTTGCAGGGAACCAACCTCACGATCCCTGAATGTAGACTGTAGAGGATAGGCTTATCAACGATTTCATGAGTTGAGTTTTCAGTTCCTGCACATGCGCAGTGACTGATCCGATCATGAAATTCATACACCATTAATCTAGTTTCCAAACATCCAACACAGCCAATTGGTAACGATGTCAATCAAGAGCTCGTTGAATATTTTGAAAAAAAAAACGCTGCAAATCATTGCTCAAAGGTTTATTATTTTCTGTATAGATCACCCTTCTGTATAGATCACTGGTTCTCCATCAATAGCACCTACCACCATCTGTATTCTCCCTTGACCTTCCCTCTCAAATTTCAGATTCCTGCGTTCAATAGGATTGAAAATGGCTTCGGAGCTCACTCAGCTATGAGTGATCTGAAGAGTGAAGAAGATCTCCTCGAATGCTGGAGACGCCTGGAAGAGCACTTCCATTCAATAGGAGTAAAAATGGTTTTGGAGCTCACTCAGCTGATCAGTGATCTGAAGAGTGAAGAAGATCTCCTCGAATGCTGGAGACGCCTGGAAGAGCACTTCCATTCAATAGGAGTAAAAATGGTTTTGGAGCTCACTCAGCTGATCAGTGATCTGAAGAGTGAAGAAGCCTTTGAGCAATGATTTGCAGCGTTTTTTACCTACCAACATTTTTTTTACCTACCAACTTTTGTTTACCTACCAGCTAGGTACTACCTACCACACCATACTGGCTTCACACCTTCACAATCAAGTTTATTAGAAAGAACTAAACGCTTCACACTCGATTGGAAAAATAGAAAGCTTCATATGGAAGTTTGATTACTGGTTACGCAGAAGGCAAAACTGTATACAAATCGAAGAAATGAACAGCGATCGCATTTTAGTCCGATAAAATTTGAATGGAGATTAGACCTCTTTTGCGATTCACACTCATGATTCTGTTTTATCGAAGGAAAACCTTCAAGTACTCGTAAGGACCGAACGGTTTGTCCTACAGAGCTCCGGGTGGTCTCAAAAATTTTTAAAAATTCAATACTATTTAAAATTGGTGAAAAAACGATACCTTTATTTTGAGAGTTTTCGAGCTAGGGCACTCTTGAAAATTTCAACTCTTAATTTTCACACCTTAGAAGTAACCTACATCAACTAAAAGCTACGCGGCACAACTAGACCCCAAATGTGCCCATATACCAAATTTGAACCAAATCGGTCCAGTGTTGCTAAGAAAAGTGCCGCGTACGGCGTACGGCGGACGGACGGAAATTTTTTTATTCGATTTTCGTATTCTACGTACCTTGAAACGTAAAACATCAAATTTTGAGGGGGGGTTAAAAATTTTTTTTTTTCTTGCTCGATTCCAAAGGCTTATTATTGAAAATAACTCGGCGCTTTGCGCCTCGGCGGGGGGCTCCGCCCCCCTGCACCCCCCGGTTTATTTCTTTTTCCATACTCTGTATGAAATCATAGGAACACAGAATGTGTTTTTGGGATGCTAGTCATCCGTTAAATAAAAAAACAACAATAATAAATGTGGAGTCTTTGGCAATAATAAAATAAATAATTGTTAGACATTTAATTTGGTCTAAAACCCTATAAATGTTATATAAATAAATATGTAACTACAAGAAAAATACTATATAAATTGAGAGCTTTCCAACGAATGGTGAACAATTTCTGTGCAATGAACACTGCGGGAGTTCTATTTCCTTAAAACAACGGCTTGGTTGCACGTGAAAATCATTATAAAAGGCGCGTAACGGTTTTTTCTGTCGCTTTTTCGTGACGATTTTTTTTCGGTAGGTCATCGCAAAAACACATTCTGTGTTAATAAACCAAAAATTAAACGCAAATTTTTCCGGTCGTTTTGTTAATGAGAATTAGTTAAAATGAAAACATTTTGACATAAAGGTATAGTTTTTTCAATCAATTTAAGATATTATTTAATTTTTAGAGACCACGCGGAGCCCTGTAGGACAATCCGTTCGCTCCCTACGAGAATTTAAGGGTTGGACTTACGATAAATCAGAAACACGGGTGTGAGTCGCTAGAAGAGGCCTATCTCCTAAGCTGATCGAAATGCGATCGATGTTTTTCTTCATGTTGGTTGGTGGTAACAATGGCCAAGCCGTGTTCTTTGCAGACGAGTGATCTATATAGAAAAATAATAAACCATTGTGAAATAATTTGCAGCTTTTTTTTTGTTTGTTGATTAACAACACAATTTATTTTTAACAACTTTGAAGGAAAAACAAACAGGAGCCGCGTAAGAAGAATATTTTCGAAGAAAACTCAAACTCTAAACTCTAACTCATGATGGACGGCTCCACCAAAGCCTGTTGTCGGCAGTAGAAATCGGACTTTATGTGTTGTGTCGTGCTTATTCGTTCTTACTCTTTCCGTTTGTAAAATGTGATAGCAGCATATAAAAGCACGCTGTGTTAGCATGCTGTGCTTAGCATGATGCATATAAAATATGGGTGATTCACTATCTGCAGACCAACCTATTCAGATTCGATATTTTTCAAAGTACTATCTTTTTCGTATCCATCCTCCTTCAATCGAGAACAATCCAATCCTTCAAACGAGTTTTGCTTCAGAACGTCGAACCAGCTCTACTAGGAGCTCAGCAGTTGAAAAGAGGTGGAATCGCAGGCGACGAGACGGCTAGTTCTCGGATCCTCACCATTCCTGCTATCCTAATACCGTTGACTCGCCGTTCAATGGTAAAATGACATAACTCAAATATCTGGAATTCTCGATCGGATTTCTGGAACTTTCTGGAATTTATATGATTCAAACGTATCAAGGAGCATAAGATAGATCCAATTAAAAGATGGTAGTTGGAATACCAACAATACCACCTTACTACCTAATAATACTACTACCTACATCGTGCTAACTAATAGATTTGGAAAACCTATTAGAAATCACCTCAATGATAGTGCTATCTTATTGCAGTTAGCAAAAATTTTCAAACAAAAATGAAGATATCGCAATGAACACAAAATTTTCAGCATGGACATTTTGAATTTTTTTTCACTGAATTCCATTTTAGAACATTCCAAAACGATTCCGTAAGTTTTTTCCCAAAACTCATATACAGGGTGTCCCAGAAGTTATGGTCCACCCTCCGGCATTTCCGTACCTATTTAATTACGTAATAAAATGGGCCCAACGCCATTTTTCATGTTTTTTTGTAAAGAATTCAGCAAAAATACTTTTGCGCAAAAAAATTGCGCGCAATTGACACTAACTTTGTTTTTTCAGATGGGAACCCCCATTTTTTATTGCAGATTCAGATTCTACGTCAAATTTCACGAGAAGTTCATACCCGAACCGATTTTTTTCGTTGCGTGCAACTGATAATTTTCGCGCTTTTTGACCAGGGTGCGCAAAAACGAATTTTTTTTAACCCCAAGTGTGGCACATGTTTTGTCATTATTTTTGATGCTGAATCACGTGGTGAGGTCCTTTCTTCGATTTCATCGTTATTTTTCCAAATTTAGAAGGAAAAATAATGTTTTTGGACTTTATTTTCCCTCCCCCTTTCGCGACACGGGCTGGGGACCGGCTATGGCAGGATTAAAAATAACTTCCTCTCCTCTAAATTTAAAAAAAAATGGAAAGTAGGTAGGTACTTCATTTACTACTTTAATGTAAAAAAAAAAATCAAAAAGCTTCTCATCTAAAAAGCTTTAAAAAACATTAGAAGTTACTTGTCTGCAGGCAAAAAGCGGTAATTTCGAGCAGTTGCTGTGATTTTTTAATTTCATTATTATTATCCTAGTTTATAATTACTACTTTTTTTCGGAGATTTTGTAACTATTATAGGAATACTTAACACAATTAGCCGAAAACTTACAAATAATATTTCAGAATAAAACTCGGATTCGAAGGTAAAACCGGAATGAATACTTTTTATTAAATCCACTTCATTTGTACGTTGCTATGGTAACCATAATGACATCTGTATTTAGGGAGTTACAACGTCAACCGTTGGGATCGCTACACTTCCCCCCACTTTGAGAGTTGACAGGTGCCCGATCGAAGTATGGCAGAACGTTTTTTATGGCGGCTACCTTGATATTTCCATCGTCTTCATAATGTACAGTCTTGGGAAAGCCTTCAAAGTAGGTTATCTGCTTCAGCAAGAAAGGCCCTCTGACGTTTGGTTGCTTTCCATGGAAGTTGGTCTGAACCAGAACAGAGTCTCCCACTTTCAGCTTGGGCATTCTTTTTGAGTGCTGTTGATCGAAACCCTTTTTCATATTTTCATAATATTTCTGACGATCCTCTGGGCTAAGTGGTGACTCATGAATCATAGCTGCGGTGATCCCGTACTTCTGATCAGCTGGATACAGTTGAGTCTTGCCGAATGCCTTGAAATAGGGAGTACATCCAATACTTTTGCTGTGGGAACGATTTTGATGGTTTATGGCAGCCTCTAAAGCTGCTTTCCATCCTCCCCTGAATGAAGGATACAGTGAAATAAACAATTTAATATCCCTTATCTTGCGTTCGGCCAGTCCATTGCCAGCAGGGTGATAAGGTGAACAATTAATTAGTTTAATCCCTCGTTTTTCTGCAAAATCTTTCACTTCTCTGGATATAAACTGGGCACCATTATCAGAGGTGATTCTTTTAATCTTATTCAGGTATGGAAGCTTCTCAAGGTATTGTGTCACTGCTCTTGCGCTCTCTCTCATAGCTTTACCACTGGTGTATCGGGAGTTCTCATCAACTAGTACAAGGAAAGATCTCGTCGACTTTTGTCCTTCTTTTTTCTTCGTCAGTTCTCCAAAGTCCATGTGTAGGTGTTCAAAAGCATGCTGAGCAGTTTGTGGAATCACCATCGTGTCTGGTTTGGGTCGAAATTTGAATTTAGAAATTTGACAGACGTGGCAACTTTTTATGTAATCCTGGATTGTTTGTTTCATTTTTGGCCAAAAGAATCTTGTCCTAATTTTCAGATAGGTTCGTAGGAATCCATCGTGTCCCCCTGATGCTGGGTCGTCATGGTATGCTCGAAGGATTTCTGGAACTGAATCGGGGTTGACGATGATTTTCCCCTTCACTTGAATAGCGCTATTGATTGGTTGGACATCATTATCTATACATAATCTTGAGATGGCATCAGCGTCTTCCAGCTCCTTACCACTTCGATGGTTTATGGTGACATCAAACCCCATAAGGAAGACCTGCCAACGTCCTAAGCGACCTTTTGGTTCTTTTATATTGAGAATAAAGCTCAGAGCCTGATGATCTGTGTGCACCACAAAATGTCGAGATTCCAAGTATGTCCGGAAATAGTTGATAGATTTTACCACAGCTAAGCCTTCTTTGTCCGTTACTGAATAATTTTGTTCTGCTTTAGAAAATGTGTGGGAGTAATAACCAATCACTCTTAACTGTTTACCAACTGGTTGTGACACATCTCTTTGATATAAGATACTCCCACATCCATAATTTGAAGCATCGGTGCATAATTCGAAAGGTAAATTCCAATCAGCAAGTCTTAGTACAGGGTTGGATGATATAGCTGATTTCAGGGTTTGGAATGCATGTTCTGTCTCGTCTGCCCAAATGAAGTCTTGATCTTTTGATTTAAGTTGGTCTAGAGGTCTCACTTTTTGGGCGTAATTTTTTATGAATGATCGAAAATGTCCTGTTAAACCAGTAAAAACTCTGAGAGAATGGAGGTCAGTGGGTCTTTTCATTTTTCTCACCTTTTCCACAGATTCCTGATTAGTTGTTTTAGACATTCCATCTATCATTCTACCCAAAAAACTAACTCGAGGCTTACCGAAAATGCTCTTGCTTTCATTAACTATCAAATTTGCTCTCTTCAAACGGTTCAATACTTTCTCTGTCTTGCTATGATTTTCTTCCAAAGATCTTCCTCCTACCAAAATATCATCAATGTAAACCCAAATGTACCTACGGATCTTCCAATAAGTCGTCCAGTACGAGCGTCATTACCCTCTGAAATTTTGACGGAGAATTTTTCCAACCAAAAGGAAGGAAGTTGAATTCATACTGGCCGAATGGAAGGACGAAGGCTGTAAATTTCTTAGTGTCTTCAGATAATCTAAGCTGGTGAAAGCCGTCCTTCAGGTCAATTTTTGAGAAAAAATTGCAACCTCCCATGTTGGAGATGATATCGTCTATACACGGAAACGGGAAAGGATCCAATTCAGTAAATTCGTTTATACCACGATAATCTTGGCAGAGCCTCAGATTGCCGTCAGCTTTGGGCACAATGACACAGGGAGAGGCGTACTCTGATTGTGAGTGACGGACAATGCCTCTCTCCAACAAATCATTTACTTTGCCCAATGCCCATTGGTATCTGTCCCTAGATAGACGATATGGCCTCTTCTTCACAACTGGAGAATTTGGTTTCAATTCAAAATCGATATCTGGGATAACGGGATGCAAGACGGTATGGTCGTTGGCAGCTTTTGAAAAAGAGTCCGATGATTTGGTTTCACATACATTTGACAGAGTCATTGGTTCTTGAACTAATGTATATCCCAGCCTACTGAGAGAGGGCAGTCCTATAATCATGTCATAAGGTAATGCTGGAACAAGATAAGCTTCAAGCTCAACACTAATCTTACTGAGGACCATCATGATGATAACTGACTGTGATACCATTTGTCGTGCTCCATCAAAACTTCGTAGGACCCCTCCTTTTCTACGTACAGGCCATCCATTTTTCTCGGCTATATCCGATCTAATCAAATCAACTGAGGCTCCAGTGTCCAACAAAGCTGTTACTTGAACACCATTAATGGTACACTCTTTTGTTAAAAGGCGTGAAGGAAACTCGCTATAAGATGAAAACACATCAATTTCCTTTATTTCAGAACATTCAGAAAAATAATCAGTAGAACCATTTTCATTATCCAGTTCAGAAATATTATTAATTGGTTTGTTTTTCTTCAAGCTATCTACTTTGTAATCAGTCTTGAAGGTTGGCTTACCATTGGTAGAGAGACGGCAGCCTGGGAGCGTGCTGTTAGCTGGTGAAGTGTTGTGAGCCAGCGGTTTGAGTTTCTCCATTGCCAAGCGTAGCTCCTCCTTTTCCGAAAAGTTAAGCATCATCAGTTGGTCTTGCATAGGTCCAGGGAGTCCCAGTATTATCATTATGTTGAAGGCTCTGTCCGGCAACTTCCCATATGCCAAGTTCACCAGTCTCTTCTTTTCGTAGTAGTATTCCATTAAAGACCCACTCCTGTATTGCCATCTATTTGCTACTATTGCTAGTTACAACATATTTTGTCCAAATGCCGATTTAAAATGGGTTTTCCAGCCGCACCAGCTCATATCACTTTCTTCAGCTATAAGGGAATAATACCACTTTTCCGCTAAACTGCTTGGAGTGAAACAGGAAACCAAGTTAGCTATTTTCAGGTCATCTGAGATCCACTTGTTGATAGTGCATGCTTTTTCATAAAGTGTAATCCATATCCCGGGGTCTTCGTTTCTACCATCAAATTTCGGAACCGTCATTTTTTGAGGTCGCATATTTGTCTCTTGAAGAGAATCCTTGAATGATAAGGACATTCCGTGCACCAAGCGTTCTATCATCATCATGTTGCTTTCCTGTTGGGCATGAAGAAAGCTTCCCATCATCGACATGAAGTCTTGAGGCTGAGGGCTTTCAGTCTGAACAGGAGCGCCAGCAACAAAAGATTCAATAGGTTTTGTTAATTCCAACAAGTAGGAAAACGTGTGGTCAGGTAATTCCACATCAATAGTTTTCTGCGTGAAATCCAGACCCAGGATGCCCGCAACTTCATCCAATTTGAGGAGAGGACCATGAGAATAAATGTCTCTACGGGTAGGGTGAACATCAACCCAGTCGTCATTCCCGACGCGAAAACTATGGATAAAGCACTTACTTCCCGATTTTTTGAAACGTAACTGAGTGACCGTAATCTCTGGGAAACGTAAAAGAACATCCGACTGCGCCATAATATAGGAATACTTAACACAATTAGCCGAAAACTTACAAATAATATTTCAGAATAAAACTCGGATTCGAAGGTAAAACCGGAATGAATACTTTTTATTAAATTCTCCACTTCATTTGTACGTTGCTATGGTAACCATAATGACATCTGTATTTAGGGAGTTACAACGTCAACCGTTGGGATCGCTACAACTATTAATTTTTTTTGAAAATTTTGAGATGAGAAGCTTTTTGATTTTTTTTACATTAAAGTAGGTAAGTACCTACCTACTTTCCAATATTTTTTTTAAACTTAAAAGTGAGGAATTTATTTTTAATCTAGCCAGGTCCCCACCCAGCCCGTATTGCGAAAGGGTCAGGGAAAATAAAGTCCAAAAACATTATTTTTCCTTCTAAATTTGGAAAAATAACGATGAAATCGAAGAAAAATCACCACGTGATTCAGCGTCAAAAATAACGAAAAAAAATGAGCCACACTTGGGGTTAAAAAAATTCGCTTTTGCGCACCCTGGTCACTTTGCGCGCGAAAAGTACCAGTTGCACGCAATGAAAAAAATCGATTCGGGTATGAATTTCTCATGAAATTTGACGTAGAATCTGAATCTGCAATAAAAACATATTGTTTAGCAATGCATGCATTCCAGGGGACGCCCCATTGGATAAGCATTAGATCAGTTTAACCAGTTGGTAAGCGATAAAACTGTTTCACTCGATGTAATTTGGTTAATTACTTTAGGCAAGAAATACTAACCCCCCCCCCCCCCCCCCCAACCATTATCCACCAAAACATTTCTAGCGGCATGGGAGCCTCGAATCTGAAGAGCATTTTAAAATCCATGATCTACGATACCCAACATGCGAATTCGAGTTCACGCCCCCCCCCCCCCCTCCACCAATGGTGCCAGTCTGGCACCAAAGCGGAAATACGTCGTAACATTGAACTTCCATCTATTAGGTTAAGTAGGCGGTCCGTCGAGGTTCACATCCGTATTCAAGGTGAAAAACATTTAAAAAAAAAAAACACGAAATTTGCGGTTTATGGTGTCCTGGCACCATGGTGGCACCACTATTAGTTCCATGGTCATACAGAGAATAATTCATGAAAATCCGGAGGTATAATGAGAATTTTTCCTTAATTTCAAAGCTTGGGTACAATTAGAAAGCAGTAAAGGAACCGAAATATTGAAAAATCGGATATTTTGTGAATATTATACCCCCACTCGCCCCCTCCCCTTCCGAATTTTGGTACTCGCGTGGAATTATGTACAACTCGGAAATTATTTGAGTCAAACAAAAAAAGAAACACACAAATCGGTTGGAAATTGAGGCCAGGGCAGAGTTTACAAGATTACGCCCGCAAACGCACGTTTTTTAAGCATTAACCCCCCCTTTCCCCCCTTAAAATGCAAAATTCTAAATTCCGGCGCCGTAGTGCACAACTAGATAGTTTTCCGCGTCGATGAAAAAAAGAACCACAAAAATCGGTTGAGAACTAAGGGCTGTGCAGAGTACACAAGATTATGCCCAAAAACGCACGTTTTTCGAGCATTAACCCCTTCTTTCCCCCCCTTAAAAGGCAAAATTCGAAATTCCGGCGACGTAGTGCACAACTAGATAGTTTTCCGCGACGAACAAAAAAAGAACCAGGAAAATCGGTTGAGAACTAAGGCCTGTGGAGAGTACACAAGATTTTGTTACACACACACACACACACACACACACACACACACACACACAGACATACACCTATGGTTTTTTCGCGGATTTGGATTCAGAATGGTCTAAAACGGATTACTGTGTGGTTATTTTTTTTTCTGTTGAGTGTTGTCCAACTTCACCCCAGATCGATCGCATAAGGACGCCCAAGTCTTACTGTGGGACGTCCTAAAAATGGGGTTCCCATTTGAAAAAACAAAGTTAGTGTCTATTGCGCGCAATGTTTTTGCGCAAAAGTATTTTTGCTGAATTCTTTACAAAAAAATATGAAAAATGGCGTTGGGCCCATATTGTTACATAATGAAATACGGAAATGCCGGAGGGTGGACCATAACTTCTGGGACACCCTGTATAAGTATATTATTTCGCGATATGCATAAGTTATATTCACTTGTTATGAGAGAACTCAATACAATTTCCTAGAAATTGCACATTGAAATGATAAAAGGAAGAAACATAGCTGCGACGAGGTTCGGAAAAATACTGCGTTCAGACCAGGAGGAACTCTGAGTTGATTGAGTTTCCCACTGGAGGAAGAAAATGCGCTTTAGCAATTTTATTTACAAACTGAACAAAATGTCATCAATTTGGCGGCCTTGATTTTCATAGGGGACCATCTACACGCCAATCTGAACAATCCTTGAAAATTCTTTCTTTTTTTTCTCAAGAAATTCACGTTTCCGCATGCGCAGAGGCTACTATCGATCCGGGAGCGATGGTTTTCATAGGGGACCATCAACACGCCAACCTGCACAATCAATGACAATTTCTTTGAAATCGGACAATTTACAATGTTTTCATGACAGACACAGATACAGACAGACACGGGAACCAAAATTGTTCAGAAAGGTCTGAAACGTAAAACGCGAGTGGAAATTTTGATTTTGGAGAATTTTTTTCTCAACCTTGAAAACTGAACAAAATATTTTCGCTACCTTGGTAGACTCGGAAGCAAAATCTTGATACACACAAATTTATAATAATTGTTTATTTCAACAATAATGAAAACAACAGTAATAAAATACAATGAAAATAAATCTTACAAGAACAAAAAAACGTCTGCCAAGTGGGTGTGGCACATAGCTTCCTCGTATCCATAACCCGATTATATAGATGATCCGATGCATAGTAGTTAATCTCAAAACACCAATCTTTAAGTACCTTTCACTACCCTCATAGGGGACCATCTACACGCTAATCTGGACAATCCTAGAAAATTTCATCAAATTCGGATGAAAAATGTAAATGTTAAGGCTGTTACAAGGATTTTACGTATGCGCATGCGCAGAGGCTTCTGTAAATTTTAAGGCCTTGATATTCATTGGGGACCATCTACAATCTAATCCGCGTAATCCCTAAGAATGTCATCGAAATCGGGTGGAAAATGTGGAAGTTATGGCTGTTACAAGGAATTCACGTTTGCGCATGCGTAGCGGCTACTATCAGTCCGGGGGTGATGGTTTTTATAGGGGACCATCTAATCTCCCTCAAAATTTCATCAAAATCAGGTAGGAAATGTGGAAGTTATGGCCGTTACAAGGAAATTCACGTTTGCGCATGCGCAGTGGCTACTATCAGTCGGAATGTGATGATTTTCATACGGGACAATCTAAATACTAATCTGTAACATCCCTGAAAATTTCATTGAAATCGTATGGAAAATGTAGAAGTTATGGCCGTTACAAGGAATTCACGTTTGCGCGTGCGCAGTCGCTTCTATCAGTCCGAGGATGATGATTTTCATAGGGGACCGTCTACACAGCAACCCGCACAATCCCTGAAAATTTCATAGAAATCGGACAATAACTTCGTATAGTTATGCTCGTTACAAGGAATTCATGACAGACAGATAGACACACAGACACGGAACCAAAATTGTTCAGAAAGGTCTAAAACGCAAAACGCGAGTGAAAATTTTGATTTTGGAGAACTTTTTTTTTTCTTCCTTGAAAAGTGAAAACAAAGCTTCCGCTACCTTGGTAGACTCGGAAGCAAATCCGTAATAAAGTTGGGAACATTTTGTCAACGCACCCGCTGATCACTCGTGAAATACATAGGGAACCATCCCGAGGTTAGTACCCGTATCAACCCTGAAATATCACCAACATCAAACTATGAAAATGAATTTCCACAGACGGACAATAAACTAAATTTGTTCGTTGCCCTCATACTCATAATTCGATTGAAAATTCTTATTTTGGAGCACCAACATTATTTGTTGATCTGCTGGACGTGTACAGCACTACCATAATATGGTAAGATATTATCTTCGTTATCAAGTGAGAAAACAATATATTCATCCCTTCACTTTGAAAGCCACAAAATCACGTGTACGGTGAAATAACAGAATGCTGACAGGAGGAAATGCTGCATTCTGATGGCATCAATAACACTCACATACGGGTCTGTACGTTATGTTATAAATGGGATGACGAAATTCGCTTCTTAGCGTCTTCCCTCGCTGTTGGCGGCTCTGAAAGATTTATTCATACAAGCGAGAATCCGACACTTACGAAGCCCAGGAGGTACGTCGAGTCGAGATGAGAAACTGCCGTTTTCAACTGCGAACGAATTAGGTAGAGCAGGCAGAGTGTAGGTATAATAAGGTACATCGGTATCCGAGTCAGCTCTCGAGATGATGGGACTGGGGCGTTACGTGTCCTGATGGTCCCCAGTGATATTTTGCACCGGTCAAAAGTTACGCAATTTGAACCCCGAGAGAGTTCCAGATTACTTTATTCTCCTGATTTATTTTTAACAAAGCTTTCTCGAGCAGGTCTAGTCGATTAGCGAAACCCTTCGCATCTAATTTTCGTCCCGAAGGAAAACACAATGCCAGATAGTATCTGTGTTTTACCAACGAACCCTCCTCTGACAGCGTCTATCCCGGTATATTGGTGGGTTTCAACTACAGACCCTGAGAACGTTTTCTTCTTTTGGTTTATTATTTTCAATAATGAACCTTTGGAATCGACCAAGAAAAAAAATTTATTTTAACACTCCCTCAAAATTTGTTGGTTTACGTTTCAAGGTACCTACGTAGAATCCGAAAATCTAATAAAACGCTGTAAATTATTACACAAAGGTGAAGTAAATAGAGCACTCGAAACTGCTCTCGAACCTGGACTCGAACCAGGACTCAAACTCGGACTCGAAACTCATGGAAAGCGAAGGTTAGTTCAATAGAGCTCTAGGTGATCTCATTCCATTCCAAAAGTTATTTCTATTTTAACCCATTTCAAGCCAAGGGTGGAAATAACAGAGAAGTGAGAGGAGGAGGATGAACTTTTTTACAAGATGGCGGCCGAAATAAGGCATAATTTGCTCACCAATTGAGAGCGAAAATACCCCAAATTTTAAGAATTTTACATTTTAATGGGATTTTAGAGGCCTCAGTCTTCCAAATCGATGTGATTTATCCGACTCGTGGCCCAGAACGCTCAATCGCCCAGGATCGAATTTGAGCCATCATAATCATGCTTTCGGCCAAAAGGCCTCCTTATGGTTTATTATTTTCAATAATGAACCTTTGGAATCGACCAAGAAATTTTTTTTTTAAAACCACCTCAAAATTTGATGGTTTACGTTTTAAGGTACGTAGAATCCAAAAATCGAATAAAAATTTGGCCGTCCGTCCGCCGTACGCGGCACTTTTGCCACTTAGCATTGACCGATTTTGATGAAATTTGGTATGTAGGCTCCATTTGGGGTATAGTTGTGCCCCGAAGATTTTTGTTGATGTAGGTCACTTCTAAGGGTTCCAAAATCAATTTTGAAATTTTGAAAACGCCCTAACTCAAAAAATTTTGATATAAAGGTATTGTTTTTCCTTCAATTTAAGATTCTATAGAATTTTTAGAATTTTTTGAGACCACCCGGAGCTCTGTAGGACAAACCGTTCGCTCCCTATGAGAATTTGAAGTTTGGAAGTACGATAAATCAGAAACACGAGTGTGAATCGCAAAAGAGGCCTAATCTCCGTTCAAATTATAGCTGACCGAAATACGATCGATGTTTTTCTTCATGTTGGATGGTTGGTGGCTATGCAGACGAGTGAGCTATACAAAAATAATAAACCATTGTGTAATGATTTGCAGCGTTTTTTAAAAAAATTCCAAAATCGCATCGAGCTCCCGAATGTCGAAGGATTTTAACACAGAATGTGTTTTTGCGATGACCTACCGAAAAAAAATCGTCACGAAAAAGCGACAGAAAAAACCGTTACGCGCCTTTTATAATGATTTTCACGTGCAACCAAGCCGTTGGTAAGGAAATAGAACTCCCGCAGTGTTCATTGCCCAGAAATTGTTCACCATTCGTTGGAAAGCTCTCAATTTATATAGTATTTTTCTTGTAGTTACATATTTATTTATATAACATTTATAGGGTTTTAGACCAAATTAAATGTCTAACAATTATTTATTTTATTATTCCCAAAGACTCCACATTTATTATTGTTGTTTTTTATTTAACGGATGACTAGCATCGCAAAAACACATTCTGTGTTCCTATGATTTCATACAGAGTATGGAAAAAGAAATAAACCGGGGGGTGCACGGGGGCGGAGCCCCCCGCCGAGGCGCAAAGCGCCGAGTTTGCTTCACAATTAAGTTTTTTTTACGAATATAGGAACAGCATGAACGAAAAAAATTCTCCTAAGAAGATTTACCACTATTTTCAATATTTAAAAAAGTCGATGCTAAAACGCATCAGTGGTCGGAAATGGGTTAAATTGATGAAAAAAAGACACCTTTAAATCAAAAAGTTAGGGCGTTTTGAAAAAAGAAAGAAAACACCCACGTTCCACCCCTTAGAAGTTACTTACAATAAACAAAATGCTTTGCGGCACAACTAGACCACAAATTGAGCCCATTTACCGAATTTCATCAAAATCGGTCCGTGTAGGGTCCAATCCAATGTAGGGTCGAGCTTGCAATAAATGGAATTAGAGATATTTGTTTCTAGGATTGATAGGTATAGTGTGAGTATGGAGAAACCAAGTTTTCGATCTCAAAAGCCCTTGGAAAAACTTTTGATAGGCTAAAAATCTGGAAATTTTCCGACTTATTTCGGTTTTTCTCTTTTTACGTCTGAATAAAGATCATTAAAATTTGCGTAGAATAAACTGGTCAAACTTTAAATTGGGACCTGAACAACGGTCACAATTGTTCAAATTCTTTGATTGATGCCCTACAACTTTTAGGGAAGGGGTTGCGATTAATATTGATACTGCAATGATAAAACACATGCAAAATGGGGGTTTCACGGTTTTTGGAGATTTTGGGAAAAATCGATGTTTTTTGACAGTCAGTTGTGAACATGCTTCACGTCCCAATTTGGAGTCTGACCAGTTCATTATTTATATGATCAATATTTCGTTAAGATGCGTCGTTCAGACGTAAAAAGAGTTAATTATTTCAATACAGAAAGCGATTCACACTCGTGCCTGTGTTTAATCATTCATCCAACTTCATTTCCATGTCACTCCATGTCCAGGTCCTACAGTGGACCTGGACACCTCTGTGAGGAACTGTGACCTCTGGACCTCTGTGAGGTGTCATTCGATTCTTAAAATTCACTACTATTCTAACTTTATTTCAATACTTTCAATTGAAGAAAAAAATATCTTCATAAGGCTTCATTTTGTCTACAGGGTGTTTCACGAAAAGGTTACACCCCCCTTCATTTCCGCAAAATACAACGTAAAAAATTTCGACCAACGCAATTCTTCATGATTTTTTGTGAGGATCTCAGGAAAAATACGTTTGCGCAAAAAGTTGCGCAAAATCGTGCGCAATTGACACTAACTTCATTTTTTCAAATGGAACCCCCCCTTTTTTATTACAGATTCGGATTCTACGTCAAATTTCATGAAAATTTCATACCCTCATCGATTTGTTTTATTGCGCGCAACATGGCTTTTTGAACGCTCTAAGTTGCGCAACTCCACAATTGCGCAAAAATTGGGTTTTGGAGAACCCTTAGTGTGGCACATGTTATTTCATCATTTTTTAACGCTGAATCATCCGTTTTGAGAAAAACCAAGATTTAAGAGGAAAAATTTACATTTCTTTAACGAAAACATCAGTTTTGTGGTCGAAATCATGTTTATTTTGGTTTATTATTTTCAATAATGAACCTTTGGAATCGACCAAGAAAAAAAAAATTTTAACACCCCCTCAAAATTTGATGGTTTACGTTTCAAGGTACGTAGAATCCAAAAATCGAATAAAAATTTGGCCGTCCGTCCGCCGTACGCCGTACGCGGCACTTTTGCCACTTAGCATTGACCGATTTTGATGAAATTCGGTATGTAGGCTCCATTTGGGGTCTAGTTGTGCCCCGAAGCTTTTGGTTGATGTAGGTCACTTCTAAGGGTTCCAAAATCAATTTTGAAATTTTGAAAACGCCCTAACTCAAAAAATTTCGATATAAAGGTATTGTTTTTCCTTCAATTTAAGATTCTATAGAATTTTTAGAATTTTTTGAGACCACGCGGAGCTCTGTAGGACAAACCGTTCGCTCCCTACGAAAATTTAAGGGTTTATATTGAAATATATATATATATAAATCAAAACACGAGTGTGAATCGCAAAAGAGGCCTAATCTCCGTTCAAATTAGAGCTGACCGAAATGCGAACGATAGTTGGTGATTTTGATTTTTTTTTTTCTTTAATTTTTTTGATTTTTTTTCTTTTTTTTTTCTTCATATTGGATGGTTGGTGATTTTGTAGATGAGTGATCTATATAGAAAAATAATAAATCATTGTGTAATAATTTGCAGCGTTTTTTATTTTCTCACCGCCTTTTGAACCACGGGCTTGGGGCTGTCTATGGTGGAGTTAAAAATAAAAACTGGCAACACGATCATGCTTGAACTGAATAAAATTGCCTAAAAACTCATAACGATTTAAAAGAACGATTTTTTCACTAAAACGACCGAATTTTTGGCCGCTATTTTGAAAAATTCCAGTCAAATTGAAAAACGGATGTCACCATGTGATTTAGCGTTAAAAAATGATGAAAAAACATGTGCCACACTAAGGGTTCTCCAAAATCTTATTTTTGTGCAATTGTGGAGTTGCGCAACTTAGAGCGTTCAAAAAGCCAGATTGCGCGCAATAAAACAAATCGATGTGGGTATGAATTTCTCATAAAATTTGACGTAGAATTCGAATCTGTAATAAAAAAGGGGGGGTTCCATTTGAAAAAATGAAGTTAGTGTCAATTGCGCACGATTGCGCGCAACTTTTTTGCGCAAAATCGTTTTTTTTTTCTGAGATCCTCACAAAAAATCATGAAGAATTGCGTTGGTCGGAATTTTTTACGATGTATTTTGCGAAAATGAAGGGGGGTGTAACCTTTTCGTGAAACACCCTGTATAAATAAAATTTTCTAATCTCAAAACATCAATAATTAAGTACCTTGCACTACCCCCATAGGGGAGGCTACTATTAATAGGGGGTTGATGATTTTCATAGAGGACCATCTACACGCCAACCCGCACAATTCTTAAATTTGTCATCGAAATCATACAATAACATCGTATAGTTTCTTTAAGGATTTCATGACAGACAAACAGACAGACAGACACGGGTACCAAAATTTATTTAAGAAGGCCTAAAACGTAAAACGCAAGTATAAATTTTGATTTTGAAGTATTTTTTTTCAACCTTGAAAATTGAAAACCTTGCTTCCGCTTCCTTGGTAGACACGAAATAAAACGATTGAAAATCGGTTAGAATATTCCTTTAAAAATTCGTTCATCCACGAATGGGACTACATTATGTCCCACGTTGTCTTCATCACATTTTATCATACAAAATTTATCCTCCGACTGAATCAATCATAACGAAATTGAAATGGTCGACCTTCCCATGATGTATTTGCAGTTGTAATACAACTTAGGAAGGATTTCTGGATCTATGATAGAGCAAAGTCACGGCCGGTTTTAGTTATTCTACAGTCCACCCGGAAAAGGCCACGTTGAATCTGTAGGAGTGAAAGGGAATTTTTTTCGGCTAAGTTCACCATAAAAATACGGTTCTAGCCTTCCGATCCTCGTTTCGTAAGCGGCTACACGAAATGTCAAAAACCTTTTCGGATTTCTGCCTCGTTTGTGTTTTAAGTACACCGAAAGTGAGCCAATAAGAAACGCTTCCGGTCCGCCCCTGGCTTGTAGGAACTTCAAAATGTTCGTCCATTGAAGAACATCAGTGTAAAGGAGAATGAGCCACTTTGTTTTCACTTTTCAAGAAAAAAATGTTTCTCTAAAAATCATGGATTCTACTAGCGTTTTACGTTTTAGATTTTCCGAACAATTTCGATGTCGTGTCTGTCTGTCGGTCTGTGTCCGCAAATCCTTGTAACGGGTAAAACTATACGAAGTAACTGTCCAATTTTGATGAAATTGTCAGGAATGAAATGGGCGTGTAACAGCCATAAGTTCTACATTTTCGATCCGGATTTGGTGAAATTTCAAGGTTTTTTATGGATGGGACTGTAGAAAGACTCTTCCAGTATGAAGCCCATGAAGATCAGTTTAATCGTAGCCACTGCTCATGTGAAATCCTTCATTTATGCACAACTCCTATGTACATTTTGCTTCCGAATCTACCAAAGGAAGCGGAAGCTTTGTTTTCACTTTTCAAGGTTGAAAAAAAATGTTTTCAAACATCAAAATTTCCACTCGTTCTTTACGTTTTAGACCTCCCTGAACAATTTTGGTTCCAATTATTATCTACGTACCGTATTGGAGAATCCGTCGTAACCCATCATCTTCAGGACGTTGAGAGAGTACTTAAGTTTGTCAGTCCGTCGCTCTATTTATAGTCTGGGTGAAAGGGAAAACATGGAAATATACAAACTACTAAAATTTGACGGACGTATAATAAACAAAAACCTACTTGACACTACCTCAGACACCATATTCAAACCACTCGGCAAACTCATCCAAAAACGAAAAAACCCCACAAACGGATTTACTGACAACCTGAACAACAAAAGACAACGAACAGAAGTTAGTTATGTAAGGTAGTTTATAATATATTGATAGTTTAGAATAGAAGACCACGTGGTCACTAAGTGGTGAATGTACAATTAGCTAAGAGGATTAGTTTTATCTCCCCTTTCACTTGGCATGACAGACATGACAAGACAAACCTTTCACCACGTGGTCTCGTTACCACGTGGCCCCCTTTCCTTTCTGATCCTTTCACCTCCCTTTCACCCAGACTATAAATAGAATGACGGACTGAAAAACTTTACAATTATTATCAACGTACCGTATTGGAGAATTTGTCGTAACCAGCAAGTCGAGTACAGGAGGCGAGCGCTTTCGACGTCGAGAGAGTACTAAAGTTTGTCAGTCCATTGTTCTATTTATAGTCTGGGTGAAAGGGAGGTGAAAGGATCAGAAAGGAAAGGGGTGGTAACTAATATTCAACACGTGGTAAGGAGACCACGTGGTGAATGGTTGTTTGTCTGTCATGTCAAGTGAAAGGGGAGACAAAACTAATCCTCTTAGCTAATTATACATTCGCCACGTGGTGACCACGTGGTCTTCTATTCTAAACTATGAATAAATTATAAACCAGCTTACACAACTAACTTATTGCTAAAATTATTTACTTTTATCTATATCTACTTCTAACTTAAGTACCATCTGATTTTTTATTTTTCTTTTTAATTTATTGTTTGAAATTATGACATTCTAGGTCGTTTGGTTGTCTGGAAGCTAGTGGGGTCATAAGGGTGCTGTTTGCGTTTGTAAGGAATTATGGTAGTGTGTTCTGTTCGTTGTCTTTTGTTGTTCAGGTTGTCAGTAAATCCGTCTGTGGGGATTTTTCGTTTTCGGATGAGTTTGTCGGGTGGTTTGAATATAGTGTCTGAGGTAGTGTCAATTTTGTGTCAAGTTTTTTGTTTATTATACGTCCATCAAATTTACGTAGTTTGTATATTTCCATGTTTTCAAGTATGTTCAGGCGTCGTCCTTTCTGTTGTCGGTGGAGGAGTGTCATGCAGTTTTTTTATGTCGGATAATTCATGTCCATGGTCGTATAGGTACGTGGTTTGCCTAGTTGGAGCGTCCAGTGTTGAGTCGGAAAAATCTGATGTGTTCGGTGCAGTGGCGGCTGGTCAGGGTAGGCAAGGTAGGCACCGCCTAACCTGCAATCTATACTTAAAAAACGCTTAATTGAAAAAAAAAATATTTTAATTAAAAAAATAAAAATAAATAAAATTTTTAAAAAAAGTTGAGTTTTCTTTTCTACATTAAATTAATTATTCTTTGAAGTTGCTGAGTAATGGTTATAGAACTCAATCTCACTTTGCTCAATGGGAAATAAAGTCAACTTGAAAGTGGAATGAACCAGCAGAAAGGAACCGTCCTATGAACCGTTCTATGAACCAGCAGAAAGGAACCGTTCTATGAACTACACCCCCCTTCCCCCCGCCATAAGAGCGAGGAACAAAGGCTCCTTAGGCGAAAGCGCGTTTTCGCCTGACATGCCATTCATCAGAAAAAGAATCCATTGATAAAGAATAGGCTAAGATAGACGATCCCCTCCCACTAGTTAGGCGATGGGAGCTTGGAGGGGAGTTTCGCCTTTCCCGATTTCGCCCTCCCCTCTAAGCCACCCCAGAGTTGACAACCCTTCTCCCAGAGTTGACAACCCTACTGATAAATCCGTATATCTACGAATTTTTGGTTCTCATCCCAAATAACCGATTTTTCATCAAAATCAAGGGATTTTTTGACTTGATTCATTTTTGAACTCTCGAGCTTTGTATAGTATTTATAAAACGTAAGGATTTTCACTCTTAATCTCGGATTTTTCAAGGGTTAATTAGGCTTGAGTATGGAGAAATCTACCCATAGGGTTGGCAACTCTGTACTTCATGCCTTCTTCGTATTTACCTTTCCCCTCCTTTCTTATCAGAACTCGGTCTGAACTTTTTGCCCTTTGCCTTCGACTGTTTACCTTCCGTTTTAATTTTCTCGGTGGCATTCGCGTTTGTGATCGTGATATCGTGATGGATGTTATTTTAGCCCTGCTTGATCAGCCATTCTCGCGATGGAAAGAAGAAGATAAGCAAATCTTGGTGAGAAATGGACGGCCAATTCCGCAGGTTAATTTATCTAGTAACGACCACAAACAAGGTAAAACCTATACTCGTACTTTCACTAGATCCTGGCTCGATAAATACAAATGGATTTGTATAAGTTCTTCCAAAAATGCATTATTCTGTTGGCCGTGTTTATTGCTGAATAATTGTAAAAGTCCGTGGAATTCTTGTGGCTATTCTGACCTCAAAAATGTATCTACTGCCATAAAAAAACACAATGACTCGAAAGATCATTTAGGTGCCACAGTTTGTCTGAAAAGACTCGAAAATAACTGTTCAACCGTTGCCGAAATGCTTGATGTCCATCATAAAATCAGCAAGGCTGCATTTAATGATAAAGTTAGTCTGAATCGTAGGGTAATGGCAAATATAATAGACACAGTTATTCTTCTTGGAAAAACTGAGCAGCCTTTCAGGGGTCATGATGAATCAACAACATCTTTGAACAAAGGTAATTACGTTGAGACATTACAAACTCTTATTGATCACAATTCAGCTGATGTGAAAATTCATTACAATTCTATGAAGTCCATTTTTTCTGGAAATTCCAAAACTATACAGAATGAAATTATTGAAGTTTTAAACACAGTCTTGCAGGAATCAATAACATGTGCTATTGATGGGGCTCCATTCTTTTCTATTCAAGTAGATGACACTACTGATATCACCCAAAAATGCCAATGTACCATGATTGTTAGATTCGTTAATCCTATTGGTGAAATTGTTGAACATTTTCTGGGCTTCGTTGATGTTAGTACAGGCCGAGATGCTCAGAGTATGTTTGTACATCTCAACAATCAACTTTCGAAGTACAGTTATAAGGATAAGCTTGTTGCCCAGTGTTACGACGGTGCTAGTGTGATGTCTGGTCATCTGAATGGTCTGCAGAGTAAAGTGAAAGAAGTTGTCCCACAAGCATTGTTTGTTCACTGCTATGCTCATCGACTTAATCTCGTACTTCAAGACAGCTGTAAAGGAATTCGCGAATGCCGTATATTTTTTGCTACCCTTTCTGGAATTTCCACTTATTTTCATGGTTCGTCAACAAGGACACAGGTAGTTGATAGAATTGTTGGCAGGAGAGTACCACAAGTCGGAGCGACCAGGTGGTGCTCTAGGTCCAGAGTCATATCATTGATAACATCAGAGTGGGAAAGTTTCATACTAGTTTTTCAGGAATTAATCCAAGATCCGTCCTCCACGAATGAAACCACTCTTGGAGCAGATGGATTTTTGGGAAAATTTAATGATTTTGATTTTGCATTTATGGCACAAATTTTCAATGACATATTCATCCATACTGATATTCTTTTTGATGTGCTTCAGAAAAAATCTCTGGATGTCACGTACTGTTTGAGAAAAATTAATGAAACCAAAATTTTGATTGAAATTAAGAGAAGTGAAGACCATTTTCAAAAATTCTATGACCTGATATCTCAAACCTTAGATATTCCTTGCAAAAGAGGAGTGTCAAATCCAGAATCGCATAAATTTAATTTAAAACGTTTATATTTTGAAATTATTGATTTTATTACCTCTCAAATATCTTTAAGGTTTGGTGATATGAATAAGCTGAAGTTTTTTGAATTGGCAGATACTTCCTCTTTTTCAAAATACTGTGATAACTTCCCTTCTGACGCATTGAAAGCACTTAGCACTGCCTATCCTTCTTTATTCTTAGATCTAACTAAATTGAAAAATGAGTTATCATTCATCTATCACGATAAAGACATGAACAAACTGTCCCCACAAAATATTCTGAAATATCTGGTTGAAAAGGATTTACAAGGCGTACTTAGCGAGGGTCACAAATTCTTTTCATTGATTTTAACAATACCATCTTCCTCGTCGTCCGCAGAGCGAAGCTTCTCATGCTTGAAACGGGTAAAAACGTATTTGAGAAATACGATGGGCCAAGAAAGACTTAGTGCATTGGCGACGTTTTCCATAGAAAAGAGATTATTGATGGATTTAAAAGCGAATGGGGCTCTTCATGAAGTAGTTATAGAGAATTATGCTAATCTTAAAGACAGAAAGATAGATCTCATCTTCAAACTCTAGTCATGAAGTAGTTATAGAGAAGTATGCCTATCTTAAAGGCAGAAAGATTGATCTCATCTTCTAACTCTAGTCATGAAGTAGTTATAGAGAAGTATGCCTATCTTAAAGATTGGAAGATTGGACTCATCTACTAACAAAGCCTGTAGGACAACGCCTCTCTTGTAGGATGGGTGCTACCACATATATATATAATATTACCTAGATCAGATCCCAATTCAGATGCATGCCATATCTAGTATGTACGATGGTATCTCTGATCTTATAGGATCATTAGGTATTTAACCCCTACTAAGAGGAATATTTAAGAGTGGTTGAGTTATTGGAAGTATAATAATGAAGTCAATAGACTGAAGGAGGTCTGATAACACAGTCTGAAAAAAACAATTATGCTGTGATAATGCAAATTACCTAGTTTACCAAAGTCACCTAATTTCAAACAAGTAAGCTACTGACGGGACCAAACGTACCTTCCTTCAGTTTCCTATAAAATGGTTAATCTGTCTTTTGGTAAGATCCACATGGATGGGTGGTTGGGGTGGATCGGGTGGGACACGGATCTGGTGCGCCTCCCCGGGGCGTGTCCTGGTTACTGGCCCTTTATACATTGAAAGGGCTTGCTGAGCACCAGATGTATCATTGATTAACATAAATAAATTAGTGATCAATAAATTCATGAAATTATTGTCAGTTCATTGAAATTGCATCGTTGTCTGAGATTCAGTAGCTTTCTTGTTCCATGAGTCCATCTACCGCCCCCCCCCCCCCTTTTAAGCTTACGTTTGTCGCCTACCCTGTAATGATCTATCAGAGCCGCCACTGGTTCGGTGTATCTTGTTTTTAAGTTGCGTCCTGTTTGTCCAATGTATGTGTGTTTACAGCTGCAAACCAGTTTGCAAACTCCACTTCTTTCGTATGTGTTGGTTTTGTCAATGCAAATGTTCAGTTGGTTTTTCAGTGAGTTGTCGGTTCTGATTGTGGTCGAAAGTCCATACTTCTGGAGCCAGCCATAACTCCTACATTGCGAAGGTAACGTCTAGGGATTGTGCGAGTTGGCGTGTAGATGGTCCCTTATGAAAATCATCACCCCGGACTGATAGTGGCTGCTGCGCATGCGCAAAGTGTATTTCCTTGTAACAGCCATATCTTCTACATATTCCAACAATATTCAGAGATTGTTCAGATGGGCGTGTAGATGGTCCCCTATGAGGTTAGTGTGAGGTATGTAGAGATTGCTGTTTTGAGATTAACTAGGGTAAAAGCCCCAATGGCGGACATGTTAAGGAAAATCCTATCATTCTGCATTTTTAATTTTTTCCTCTTCAACTGTGTCCGACTTTTTTTGTGTTTAACATATTTTAACACTTTATGTGTTTAACACCTAGATTTTTCATTGTTGAAGTGGCGGACACCTAGTGTGCCAGTGGAGGACAGGTTTCAGAAAGTCAATGTAATTTGCATGAAAGCGTTTGTATTAATTCAAAACTAGTTCATTTATGCAATTAGCGTTCAATTAACACTCCGATGGTCGCGCTGGGATCTGAGAGATCCACTGACGGACTTTGGTCTGTTCCCAGCCAACCCTTCAATGAAGGGGGCTCCCTCTCCCAGTACCTTCTTTTCTTGAGTTGCTTTTGGACTCTGTGTGATCATGGAAGTCAGCCGGTCCTCCCGTGTGGTGCAATCTTCATTCGGATCTGATAGATCCACATGGCCGAGCATGTAATTTTTTCTAATTTCCCTTTTTTCTCTTTCTTGTAGTAATTTTACACATTGCATGAAACTATTTCATTCGCTATAATGTTTTTGCCATTCTACATTAAATGAAAATAAATAAACAATGAAAGTCTGAAAATACCTATATGCTAGTGTAAGCCTTATGGGCCCCACGCTTGATGGCAGCTGAATTTAAATGAAGCCAACAAGCGGTGATGGGCGTTTGGGGGTCGGGTTGGTTGATAAAAATCAACGAACACGAGCACCAAACGTTTGCACACGAGTTCGGGGGGTTTGATTTGAAGTTAATTTAGCTGAAATAAAATATCGAAAAACACTTAGAATTTAAAATGGTAGCAAATGATATTTACCTGTGGCGACAAAGCGTGGCGACGTCGGCGACTGCGTGGCGATCGTCGTACAGTAAAACTTGAAAGCCTGAAGGGCGAAGTAGAGATAAAACAGGTACACAAGTGTGTCCTTTTGCCAGAGGGGCTGTCGGTTGTCCTGAAGGGACCTAATACCAATTGAGGGGTGTCGTTGCACTCTCCTCTAACCTTTTACTGAACCAGGTATACTCAGAAGAAGAACTACAAAGTACAACTAGCAGGTGGATTTATTAGAAATTAGGAACGGCAATTGACTTCCCCACAAGTGTGGCGATAAGGAGCTGAAGGCTTTCAAGTAGATATTTACAAATTACAGTATGGTTTCCAGTTTCGACAAAGTACATTCAAATTTCAATCTCATTTATCAGTTTCCAAGCATAGGTCATCAATCCAAAAATCAGGTAAGTATTTGTTATAGTTCGTAATAGTTTTCAATGTTTCTCAATCTACTAAATGTTCTCAATTTACTCAATGTTCTCAATTTACTCAATGTTCTTAATTTACTCAATGTTCAAAAAATGTTAATTTCGTTTCTTTACTAATGTCTTTTTACTTCCTTACTCTAGCACAGTTGCATAAATAATTGGCCAATATATGTATGCTAAAGGTTTCAACACTCACTGTCGGGCCCGAAGGTATCCTTGAATGGGTGTGGCGGCTTGAAGATTCCGTGGCGATCGTAGCGCGGAGTCGTGGCGATCGTGGCGGTTTGAGGGGGGGGGTACGGGAGGAATATTCGTCAGGATGGGACGTACTCGCTGTCACTGACTTTGAACGCTGTTGGACTGGGTATGAGGCGATCGTCGTTGGCGGGGAGCTCAGGTGGAGTCCTCCCCCCTCCGCCCCGCCTGAAGATGGTAGTGGGGACGGCTGGTTGAGTGGGGGAGAGACCGTTGGGTCCCTCCCAGCTGAGGGGGGAGGGACGCGCGGGGTGGCGTTCGGCGTCGAGTGGCTTGCTTCCACCTGAGCTGATGACGTCACCTACGAGGCTGACCGAAGGGGGCTAATGGTGCCCAGCTCCCGCCTCACTGGGAATTGGGCCCAGAGAGCGAGAGCTCACACCCCCCGCCTCCCTGGGAGCCAGCGTCGTCGGAGATGACGCTGGGGATTTCCAGGGGTGCGAGAGGGCGCGCCTTCTTAATGGCCAGCTCGTAGGCGCGCCGGCGGCATCCCTTGCAGCTGTCTGGCCGTCTCCTGCTGGTGTGGTCCTGGCTGCAGGTTGGGAGCGGCTTGCCCTGCCGGTGGTAGCTCTTCATGCGCTGCCAAAATTCCTTGCAGGCGGGGCATCGGAAGCTGAAGAGCTTCGCCACCGGCTTGGTGCAGACGGGGCAGGATGGTTTCGGCTTCCTGCTGATCTTCAGCATAATGCGCGGGTGTGACGAGGGGGTGGTCTTGCGTCTGCCGCTCTTTGGTGCTGCCCGAGATGTTGTGGGCTGGGGTTCAGGTGGTGGTGAACCCGCAGCTGACGAGTCTGAGGGGGCGAAGATGCCGGTCCGGCTGCTGGGTCTCGACGGAAGGGCTGGGGATGTTGGCAGAGAGGCGAACGGTGATGCTCTTGGTGAAGCGTGTCTCTCAGGTGGTGGGAGAGACAGCGGACTGAATATCGGTGACGGTGATGGGGGTTGATCTGTGGAGGGGGCCAAATCCCCCACAGGCTCCGCAGACCTCGCCGCAGGTGCCTCTGCGGGCGCCTGCGGGGTCGCCTCAGGCGCTGCTGTCCTTGCCGCAGGTGGCTCAGCAACCACCTGTGCTTGGACCCGCTCTACTTTCTCCCAGGCGGTGTTTCGATCGAGGGTCAGCAGCTGTCTTTCCTCCAGCCATATCTGCTGCCGCTTCAGTAGGATGTCCCGTTCATGGGCGATACGTCTGTAAGTGGGCATCCATTTGGCCACCTCTAAGACGGACAGGAGTGCCGCTTTTCCGGTGATGCTTCTGACCGTGGGGGTATCGCCGCACATGGTGAATCTGACGAAGTTCGTGAGCGATTCAAGGGAAGGGAAGGGATCCGCGACGGGTTCTTTAGTCTCCACAAATCCTTCGGGGAGCTTCTTGAAACCTTCGTTGGCTGTCTCCACTCGCTTCCTCATGAGGAGCACTGCCGGGTCGGGCGATTTTGGGCCTCCTTCTAACACCCAATCCTCCACCTGCTGCTGTGCCATATCCTATAACAATCGGGAACAAAAACCCTATTGTGACATCCTGATCTAGGAAAAGTGACTTCAAGATTCTACGTACTTCATGTACTTCAATTTTCCTAGCTGGCCATAATTCAGGACAACTGGCAGAGGTAAGGTTTGGTTGATCTGAAGGATCCAAGTGTAATGTGGTGATCTGAAGGATCCAAGGGAAATGTTGTGATCTGAAGGATCCAAGGGAAATGTTGTGATCTGAAGGATCCAAGTGAAATGTTGTGATCTGAAGGATCCAAGTGTCGTGTTATGTCCTAACGTGTGTGTGTATGTTCGTACATGTCTCCCTATTAGTCAGTTAGTTAGTCTTTTTCCCTAAGTGGAGTTGTCGATAATCGATCGAAGCATCTCGTTTTCGGAACGGGTAGCGAGAGGTCGATTCATTGGCGTCTCCACGGGGTTTCTTTGGTGGTGGATTTTCTTCAGCTTCTTCAAACTCTTCTGTGGACGATTCGGAAACGATGGATGGTTCGGGTGAGTTGACTACTGGGATTTCCACTGGACTTCTTGGGGTTTGTTCATCGTGGCGACTTTCGTTGCGATCGCTGTGGCGGTCGCTGTGGCGGTCGCTGTGGCGGTCGGTGTGGTGATCGTCGTGGCGATCGATCTCGTCCCGCAACGTCTCGTTCCCGAGGTGAGTACTTCCTTCTTCTGTTTCTTGTTCGGCGTAGCGATCAAATTGGTGATCCGCATCAGCCGTCCTTTGTGTATCCGAAGGGGAACTTAGTCGGGTCGATGCCTCGTTTTGGGGTGTCCTCGATGAATTCCCTTTTTGGCTTGTGATAGGTGGAATCATGGTGGTGGTTTTTGCAGTTGTCGACCATCCATACTCTTCAATAAACTCTCTTTCTGTTTCAGGTGTCATCTCTTCCTGGTGTGTTGATGTCGTGGCGCCATGCGTGTCGGGTCTGATCCGTTCGGGGTCAACGAAGACTTCGTCCGGAACACCTAACTCGAATGCAGGCTTCAACCGGTTGATGTGGACAGTCTGGCGGCGGATGTCCGGTAAGTCTCTTATCTCGTACGTCACATCCGAGTACTTTTTCACGACTATCCAGGGTCCGCTCCAGGGACTCCAAAATTTCTTAACAACCCCTGGGGGCGCCTGCATGTCCTTGAGGTACACGGCGTCACCGCCTTCGAATGAGCGTAGCGTTCGACGGCTGTTGAGGGCGTCGCTTCGTTTTCGCCACGCTTCATGAAGGCTCTGTTGAGTGGCTTCTCGGGCTATTCTCAGATTTTTCAGTGTGGTGGGTTCGTCGGGACGTGGCTTCAGACTTTGTAGCGATTCGTTCGGCAACCGAAGTTCTCGGCCGAAGGTCAAGAAGTTCGGACTGAACCCTGTGCTCTTGTGTGGGGTTGCGCGGTAAGCCGCGAGTGCAACGGGTAACATGCTCTCCCAATCCTTCGTTCTTTTCGAGATTTTAGCGATGATATTGGCGAGGGTACGGTGAAATCTCTCGCAGACGCCGTTGCTCTCGGGGTGATACGCCGTTGTGAAAATCTGTCTGATACCCCATTGATCACACAGCGCCCTGGTTGATCCGGCCGTAAAAGCGGTTCCGCGGTCCGAGACCAATCGTTCCGGAACGCCATGAGTGGGTATATACTTTCTTGCGAGGTTTCGTGCTACTGTCGTGGCGGTGCAGTCCGTGGTGACATACGCTTCCGCATATTTTGTGAAATGGTCTATGACCGTCATCAGATATTTTGTGGTTTTTCCTCCCGCAATCGGTCCGACAAAATCAATTCCAACGATCTGTCCGGGGCGCTCGGGGAGTAAAGGTTTCTGGATTGGGTTACGGAGACCGGGCGGGGTGTTGCGTCGTGAACACGTTTCGCATCGTTGTATGTTTTCGCGAACGTCTTTAGCTAACCCAGGCCAAGTTCCGAGTTTCCGTACTATCTTTTCTGTCACCTCCGCTCCGGGATGTCCGGCCCATTCATTTTTGTGACATCTATCGATGAGCCATTCCCGAAGTGAGGAGGGAATGAGCGGCACCCATTCATGTTGTCCGTCGTATCGAACGCGTGTCTCCCATACGCCATTAGTTTTGCGTAGGTCCTCTCTGTGGCGGTCTAAAGTGATCGCTTGAATCCAATTGTCGAGGTCTTGAGCGGCGATCATAAGCTCTCGCGGAAACTCGAGAGTAACTACAGCTATGTCTCCGCGGCTCAATCCGTCGGCATGACCCATTTGTGTTCCTGGTCGGTAGCGGGGTGTGAAGTCGTACTCTGCCAATCTGAGTACCCATCGTCCGATGCGCGAAGTCGGGTCACGGAGGTGCATAGCGGCGGTAAGGGCCATATGGTCGGTTTGGAGTTCGAAGGTCTGTCCGAGGAGGTATTCCTGGAAGTGTCGAACCGCCCAAACGACCGCTAGGAGCTCACGTTCGGTGACCGAGTACCTGGTTTCGGCCGGGTTTAATTTGCGACTCGCATACGCCACGGGCCTCTCTTCCCCATTAAAGCTTTGCGAGAGGACGGCTCCCAAGGCGAAGCCGGATGCATCGGTTGCGAGGATAAACGGTTTAGTCAGGTCAGGATAGGCGAGTATGGGTTCACTGGTCAACTTTTCTTTGAGGTCATCGAACGCTTTCTGTTGTCGGGTCGTCCACTCAAAAGGCTGGGTTTTTTTCAACAACTCGGTCAAGGGCACCACTATTTCCGAAAAGTTCGGAATGAACCGTCGGTAGAAACTGGCGAGGCCTAAAAAGGACTGAAGTTTTACTACGGAGGTCGGTACGGGAAATTCCTTGATCGCTTTCGTCTTTTCCGGCTCAGTGAGGATCCCTTCTGTTGTTATTCGATGTCCCAAAAAGCGAACTTCATTTTTGAGGAATTCACACTTCGCGAGGTTGACTTGAAGTCGAGCCTCGGACAATCGATCGAAAACTTGTGCGAGTTTCTCAAGATGCTCTTCTCGTGTGGCTGAGAAAACAATTACATCGTCCAAATATACAAGACAATTGTTGCCCAGAATTCCGTCTAAGGCGTCATTCATTACGCGCTGAAACGTGGCGGGAGCGTTTTTGAGCCCGAAGGGCATTTTTTCGTAATGGAAATGTCTTCCGAGGACCGAAAAAGCAGTTTTTTCTTTGGAGTCAGCGTGGACCGGGATCTGATGGTAACCCGCGATGAGATCGATTGTTGAGAACCATTTACATTGTCCGAGCATTGCGAGCGTCTCCTGCAAACGTGGGAGGGGGTAAGCGTCTCCTTTGGTTATCTTGTTCAATTGACGGAAGTCAGTACAGAATCTCCAAAGCTGCTTTTCCCCCGGCGGCGTCTTCTTTTTTACTAATAAGACGGGCGCGCACCACGGGCTGGTAGATGGGCTAATCACTCCGGATTCCAACATATCCTTGATCTGCGTTTCGACTACCTCCCGGAGCGCGTGAGGAACGGGGTAAGGTTTCTGTTGAGTCACGGTGGGTTGGGTGAGAATAATCTCGTGGGACACGTTGAGGTTGCATCCCGCCCCCGTCGGTGGCTTAAACAAGTCCCGGTAAGTATTCAACAACTCCTTCGTTGGCTCAGCGTCCGGTGTAGTTAAATGTTGCAATTTTTGTTCAAGGACGGTCTCAAATTGTGGTAAAGGTGGGTCCCATTGATCGGTCGGAACTTCTCCCCATTCTTCCTCATCCGACGTTTCTTGAAGAGAATTAATCACGCCCTCTTTTTCATCGTTTTGAACAATGGGTGGATCGTTTCTTGGGCGTTTTCGCTCGGGTGGGTTCATCTCGCGTAATATCATATCAAGATGTTGATCAATTGCAGGTTCAATCTGGGAGGTTGTTGAAATTTCCGAAAATTTAATTTCATTTTCATTTTCAGGTGTGGCGAGGACCGTGTCGAATGTGGCGATGGTATGCTCATTTGGTGTGGCGACGACCATATCGGGTGTGGCGACGACCATGGCGACATTGGTATTTGTGTGTCGCTCGGGTGTGGCGACGACCGTGTTCGGTGTGGCGATGACCACATCTGATGTGGCGACAACCACCCCCGGTGTGGCGATGGTATGCCGAGTCGGTGTGCCAATGATCTCATTCATCATGGTGTCGGTGTGCCGATTTGGTGTGCCGATATCTGTGTCATTTGTGGCGTTGGTGTGCCGATATGGTGTGTCGACGACCCTATTTATAAATAACTCGGGTGTCGTGGCGGTCAGATGGTTTACTGTGGCGGTGGACTCGTCGATGGTGCGTACCGCTCGATCAACGGCCGCGTCGATGTACCGATCAAGAGATGAATCGTCAAATGTATCGGAACTCGTACCGGAACGTGGGTGGACGGTCGGTAGCGGCGTGGCGACGCATTCTGCATCGCGTACTACCCCCGGTATCTCGAAACGGACTCTTCTAGCTTCTTCCGTATCGCGTTCCTCCTCGTTCGGTGCGGGAACCAAATCCAATTTTTCATGGCGAGTCGCATGATCGTACAAATCGGCGGGTGTGTCGATTGGCGTGGTGACTCCTCGGAAGTGTCTACTCCAAAATTTCATTCCACCGGATCCGCTGCTGTTGTTAGCGGAGGTCGTAGGTGTGCTCGTCGCGCCGGTACGTGTGTCGAGAACAGAGGTATCGCGTTCTACGACGTTGAGTGTGGCTGTTGCCGCCGAAAGGGTACTAGGGAGAGGTGTGCTTGTGTCGCGATTGTGAATACGATCATCAAGCAACCCGGTTTCCCGCCCCTCCGGCCGCAACACCACACCCACACTGTACGGCTCATCTAGCATCTCGACGGGCGTAAAAGGTCTTATTTTCCCTTCCGGTGTGTGGTACTTCATAGTCGGCCCCGTGGTGAAAGTAATCGGTACTCTTCTTAGCACATCTAATCCCAACAAATCAAGTGTGGCGCATTTACGTGCGAACACCAAAAAGGTATGCTCGAACGTGCACCCACCGATACGTGTTACGAGATGTTGTTCTCCCGAGAAATGCAAGGGCATCCCGTCCGCGCCCCACGCGACCGCTCGTGTCGGGTACAATTTTATTCCCTTGACGGGAGTTGATAAAACCGAAAGTGCGGCGCCCGTGTCGACAATCATGTCTCTTTCCTCGGGGCCCAAACCTACGGTAATTTTCAGGGTGCGTGACATCGGGGCTTCAACTGCGGGGATGTGGTCCTCTTCTGCGGGTTTCTTGTACCGAGCTATCTCCATCGTGTGTGCGGGAGCCGCTATTGGTTGTGAAACGGGGAGCAAACGCTTCTTTCTGAAACAATCGGCCTCTAGGTGTTCTCTCATACCACAAAAGTCGCAAAAAATGGTCTTCTGCGGACTAAATGGGCAATTCACGGGGAAATGCGCGCGGTCGGCACAAAACATACAAGGATAGCGCGGGCTTGGCTTCTCCTCATTTCGTGGCTCGCTTGGCTTCTCCCGGCGATAGTCCTCTTCTTTGTGGCGATTATGTCGTGGTGTATGGTCATCTTTCCGAGGGCATCGTGCTGCGAAATGGTCGTGGCTTCCGCAGCTATAACATCGACGGTCGTTCGTGACGGCCGCGAGGTCCCATCTTTCCTCTATGTCGGTGGTATCGTCAAGTGTCTCTTCAAGTTCCTCTGCCTTACTCAACGCATCTTGAATATTTCGTGGTCGGTTGGTTATCAATAGGGCACTCATGTTCTTACCGACGCCGCGAATGAAGGCGTCCTTTGTCTTCTTTTCGACCCATTCGTTGCGTTCGTGGCGGCGTAGGCGCGTCCCCTCTTCCATGACGGCACATCTTGCTATCCCGCGCACGCGATCGGCGAATTGACGGAGCGTTTCGGTTGTGTTGCGTTTAACCGTCCACAATAATGCTGCGGCATGCTGCGGATTTTCTTTCTGGAACCATCGCAACATGTCTTCACGGACGATTTCATAAACGTTATCCACGTCAACGGCGTCATCGCGATCGATTAGGAATTGTTTGGCTATCCCGCGTGCTTTGGTACGAAGTAGCCGATACCGTTGTTGTGAGGTTAGGCCCGCGGTCACTAGATCAAAATTCGCAAAAAATGAAACTACACTGAGTGCACCTGGTGTGTCGGGGTCCCATGGTTCGAGTTCAAGGAATACCGAGCGCGGTATGTCCCCTCTCTCACCCTCGTGTGTCGCTGTATTGTAACGTTGAAGGAGCACGTTCATCTCCCTCATCGTTTGTGTCATGATTTCAACAGCCTCTGTGCCGGCGGAGGAGTGTGTACCTTCTCCCCTATCACTAGCTCCCGACAAATTTAAAGACATCGTGTCGGTTGAAGAGGTATTGAGGATGAGTGTGTCGACTTATGTGGACTACCACTTAGGCAAAAGGAAATCTGTACGCGTGTGTTCAGTTGTGTGTCGGTAGTAGTTAGGTCTATTGAGAAAATCAGCTTCTCGTGGCGATTATGGCGATCAAAAAATATAGGAGGCTGCGTTGCGTCACTTTTCCTAGGAATACAATAAACGGATGCACATCCTACCTAATTGTATACCTGGTCAGTTTTTGTGTTTTCGATAGACTCTACTTTTAAATTTTTAGAACTCGTGGCGAAACAAGACCTACTATTTTTTTGTGTGGATTCGTGTGAGGCGAACTCACAACAATCCCGCGTGTCGCCACAACTTTATACACCTTTTACGGTGAATCAAGTTGGGGAGACAAGAGGGTATTGCAATCCAAACCGCTGCCACCAATTTTGTAAGCCTTATGGGCCCCACGCTTGATGGCAGCTGAATTTAAATGAAGCCAACAAGCGGTGATGGGCGTTTGGGGGTCGGGTTGGTTGATAAAAATCAACGAACACGAGCACCAAACGTTTGCACACGAGTTCGGGGGGTTTGATTTGAAGTTAATTTAGCTGAAATAAAATATCGAAAAACACTTAGAATTTAAAATGGTAGCAAATGATATTTACCTGTGGCGACAAAGCGTGGCGACGTCGGCGACTGCGTGGCGATCGTCGTACAGTAAAACTTGAAAGCCTGAAGGGCGAAGTAGAGATAAAACAGGTACACAAGTGTGTCCTTTTGCCAGAGGGGCTGTCGGTTGTCCTGAAGGGACCTAATACCAATTGAGGGGTGTCGTTGCACTCTCCTCTAACCTTTTACTGAACCAGGTATACTCAGAAGAAGAACTACAAAGTACAACTAGCAGGTGGATTTATTAGAAATTAGGAACGGCAATTGACTTCCCCACAAGTGTGGCGATAAGGAGCTGAAGGCTTTCAAGTAGATATTTACAAATTACAGTATGGTTTCCAGTTTCGACAAAGTACATTCAAATTTCAATCTCATTTATCAGTTTCCAAGCATAGGTCATCAATCCAAAAATCAGGTAAGTATTTGTTATAGTTCGTAATAGTTTTCAATGTTTCTCAATCTACTAAATGTTCTCAATTTACTCAATGTTCTCAATTTACTCAATGTTCTTAATTTACTCAATGTTCAAAAAATGTTAATTTCGTTTCTTTACTAATGTCTTTTTACTTCCTTACTCTAGCACAGTTGCATAAATAATTGGCCAATATATGTATGCTAAAGGTTTCAACACTCACTGTCGGGCCCGAAGGTATCCTTGAATGGGTGTGGCGGCTTGAAGATTCCGTGGCGATCGTAGCGCGGAGTCGTGGCGATCGTGGCGGTTTGAGGGGGGGGGTACGGGAGGAATATTCGTCAGGATGGGACGTACTCGCTGTCACTGACTTTGAACGCTGTTGGACTGGGTATGAGGCGATCGTCGTTGGCGGGGAGCTCAGGTGGAGTCCTCCCCCCTCCGCCCCGCCTGAAGATGGTAGTGGGGACGGCTGGTTGAGTGGGGGAGAGACCGTTGGGTCCCTCCCAGCTGAGGGGGGAGGGACGCGCGGGGTGGCGTTCGGCGTCGAGTGGCTTGCTTCCACCTGAGCTGATGACGTCACCTACGAGGCTGACCGAAGGGGGCTAATGGTGCCCAGCTCCCGCCTCACTGGGAATTGGGCCCAGAGAGCGAGAGCTCACACTAGTGTGTACAAACGATTTGTACTATTGTTACTTATAAGATACCGCCTTTTGTATTTTTCATATATACAAAAAAAATAATCAATAATTCAATAATTGTGATGAGTTTTACTAACCTTCCATACAACACGATGATGGATTTTTTTATATTCGTAATTTGATCTAAGTAACGATTATTCATTTAATTCCTATTCTATTCAGGTAGGTACCTGTTTTTTGTAAGGATGCTACTTTTTTGCCATGTATTCTATTGTATGCATACATTATATTGTGTACCTGACTGCTATTCACAGAGAAACTTACATTTGATTTCGAGATAAAGTCATATTTTTCAGTCATTAGTTTTTTCCAAGAAATACACCTTTTTCTGCTTGTAAACTATCATTTTCACCAGAAAATAGGTCAATTCTACTTTACTACGTTTTCTAGCTCCTAAAATATAAAAATGGGGGTCATTTTCATTGAAAAACTCCATCACTTCCAGATGGATCTCACAGGACCAGCGCGACCATCTAAGTAACTTTTGGGGCGCGACCTTCGGAGTGTTAAAAGGAAAACTAGCCCTGATTTTGTTCTGAAGGAGGAGGAGAACACCTTTGTGAATTGGATCATACTTGTACGCGGGCTGGGTTTCCTATCACCAGAACTTACTTAATGAACCGTGTCCAATGACTTTTATAAGACCTTAACCGACCGGGCTGATCGTGGTAAAAATCCTTCAGGAGTAGAAATCCTGAATTGTCATCTAGGATGGCACGAAATCTTGATACTTCAAGAAATACAGTGACTTCTGAAGATATGAGCCAGTGGGCTTCAGCTGTCCTAAATTAGGAACAGTCCAATCAAGAATATATGCTACCAGACTCATCAAGAATCTTTGATGCTGATGAAACTGCGTTTTTTCTTAATCCAAAAGGTCTGGCTGTTTTGGCTTTAAAAAGTGACAGAGTAGTTTAACTACAAGATGATTGAGACGAGAGTGTGTCACTGTTTTGGTGACAGCTAATGCTAGAGGGCAGTTAGCTCCTCCACTTGTGGTTTTTAAAGTGCATCCTCGAGTGCATCCCCAAAGAAATTGCCAAAAGTGCAACAACTGACAGAGGCATGTGCTATAGTTTGTGGGGGATACCAAACTCCCTCGCTATTTGAGCAGTTCGTCTCCCCCCTTGAACTTCCTGCTCGGATTAGAACATCGCCTCTTCACTATAATTTAATATATTTGGTCTGTTTCCTATATTGGCCTTCTTCATTCTAGGAGATTTTTTGTTGTTCTGCCTAGGGATGGCAACGATTTCATATATCGATATATTACGTTTGATATATCGATATGTTTATATCGATATAGAGAACCGATATTATCGGTCAATATCGATATATTTAACGATATATCGCGACCTGTTTTCAAGTAAAAATTAAATATTGAAATGAATGGACGAGAAAGGACGCCTGTACTTGTAAAAACATCAAGTAATTTTATTCCAAATTTTGTAGGTACCTACTGATGGGTTGATTTCAGACTGTTGACTTCAGCTCAGACATGATTGTGTACATAGTATTCACCTACAGTGGCTCTCAAGGCTCAAATACTTGACTTAAGCCAAAATTAATGGAGGCTCGTCCAGCTTAAAACTACCTACTATACGAAGTGAAGCAGGTTTTCACAACAATTATTTTCAATTTTGAAGGATCATGATCGTCCACAGTACCTATACCCCTGTCAATTTATAAATTAATTTAACATTGCAATGACATTTTCACACTTTTTCCTGTTTTTAAACAATGAATTTCGATCATTCATACCCAGTAACTTTTGAAAGTATGTTAATACGTATTTCACACGGTTTTTCCAAATAGATCTTCCGATACGTCGAAAAATCGATATATTTTCGCCGATATATCGAAGGTATCGATATCTCATTGACGATATATCGTTTGATCGATATATCGATATATTTCATTCGATATGCCATCCCTAGTTCTGCCTAAAACAACAAGAGACAAAAACTACTTATCTAACAACAAATGAAACTAGGAAGGCTGGGAAAATAGTGAACTAGAGAAGGACACTATTAAACTCCAGTGAAGGACTGGTATACTAGAAGCCTGTCCTCCTTTGGTTCCACGTTTAAAAATTGGTTTTACCAATGGCGGACAGTGTGTCCTACACTGGTACAGGCAGTATTTTGCGTGCAGCAGTGGAGGACATGAATAAATTAAGGTTCTGTAATATTAAAATCAGGTGAATTCTTTGAAATATACTTAAGTTAAATAGTATTGAAGTTGTAACAATCACAAAAATAGTCGCAGTTGTGTTAGAAACAGGAAAATATCTTAATATTCACAGTCGTGTTCTTGTCATTTTGCACAAGGAATAAGGACTGAACAGGGCAAAAACGTGGACTGGCGATATTTTTGTAAAACTGCTACACCAATTTGGCGCAAACTTCTTCCTATTCACTTCCATTTAGTTGTAAGTCTTATAGATTTCATAATAAGAATGAATCAATGGCAAAAGTCAACTCATATTCTTATTATAACAGATTACACTGGGGAACAATGTGAAACAAAATTTTTGTTGCTTTCGATTTTACAGCTGTTTTAGAGTTATTTAGGCATGTTAAATTCAAATCCGAAGTCAGTTTTCTTCTATCACGTCAAGTTTTTTTGCTACAGCTTATAGTAATGAGACCACTCCCTGCAGTGTGCTGCTTAGATCATAAAACGTGGTACGCTCTTCTATAGACGGAAGTTTAATTTTTTTTTTTTTTGGAATAAGTGAATATCGCTGTAGGAGAATAGCAGCAGGTTCATACTTGTGACGACAATCGTCTAGACGGTAGTTGGGACATGTATACATGTCATACATGAACCTGTCGTTGGTGACCTACGGCGTCATTCTCTTCTTCCCATACGAGCAAGTTCAGTTTCGCGCGAGATTGTGTGGTGAGACGTTACGTCCGGTTTTTTAAACAAGAATTTTTTTTTACATTTATTTCTGAGAACAACTTCTCTTTCCTTTAGATCATGTCTGTCATAAAAGAGTAGTACATTGTCACATAACGACTGTCACATAAAGAGAGTAATTGATTTGCTGCAATATACATGCATAAGTGGATCATCTGTGTTGACCTTAAAATGGTCTGCTTCCTTCTTGGTCAGCAACGAGGATACACAAAGTATCCCTGTTTTTTGTGTATGTGGGACAGCAGAGCTCGTGAGAAGCGTTGGGTGCAGTCGAATTGGCCGCCAAGATCTGAGCTAAAGCCTGGTGACCCGAACATTCTACATCAACCACTTGTCGACAGGAAGAACATTGTATTCCCACCTCTACATATAAAGCTTGGGCTCATGAAACAGTTTGTTAAAACGTTGTCCTCTGAAGGGGACTGTTTCAAGTATTTAATTTTGGCATTTCCTGGACTGTCTTTTCAAAAGATAAAGGCTGGTGTATTTAATGGTCCACAGATTCGGCAACTCGTTAAAGATGAACATTACATCGAAACAATGACAGAACTCCAAAAGAACGCTTGGTTGGCATTCAAAACCATTATCAAAGATTTTCTTGGAAATACTAGAGCAGAGAACTACATGGACATTGTCAACCAACTCTTGGAGAGTTTCAAAAGGCTAGGTTGCAATATGAGCATCAAATTGAATTTTCTACATAGTCATCTCGCCAATTTCCCCACAAACCTTGGTGCAGTCAGTGATGAGCAGGGAGAGTGTTTCCACCAATACCTGCAAACTGTGGAGGCTCGGTATCAGGGAAGATGGGATGAGCACATGATGGCTGACTATTGTTGGAGAATCAAGCGAGATTGTCCACAAACTGAACACTCCAGAAAGAGTTATAAGAGAAAATTTTTACCGTAATATTGATGTCCGGGTTTGAGAAAACCATGTTATCCCTTCTACAATGACAATTTCACTTTACAAAGAATGTGATTTAATAGCATTTGTTCAAATTAAATTTCATTTTGTGAACAGTATATTCAGTATAATTTTTCATCTTTACTTTGTTTCGTGAGGATGTTTTATATGACTATTGGGAGAAAGAGGGTATTCTGTAGCTTAAAAAGTTGATGTGCTAGACAAAAAACGAGGTTATTTTTGGATTCAGAGGCCAAAAGTGACTCAAAAACAAGTATTAAATCGAAGTCAACAAAAATTGTGTCCCCCAGTGTTATTTTTCAAGTGTCCGGCATTGGTGCAGTGTCCGCCAATCGGGTTAATGGTACGAGGAAGCTATGTGCCACACCCACTTGGCTGACTTTTTTTCCAACATTGAAAATAGAAAACAATGCTTTCGTTATACTGGGAGACTCGGAAGCAATTTTTGAGTGGGTATTCAATGAAATACTGGAGACAAGTAGAGTATTTTTTGAGATTTATTAACTCAAAAATTGTTGAAAATAGGTGATTTGTGCTGCTCGAGTGGTAGTTTTAGAAGGTGGAGCTGCTGATGTAGTCGCTCTGAGAAGACCTGGCCTGCAGGAGGCGAGCGGGCATCGCCAATTGAGGCGTCAGCTCGTCCTATTGAGGAGCAGCGATGGCCGATTGAGGGAAGCGGAACACGCAATCCGTCGCAAACAAAAAGGGTCCCCCGCGGAGGAAGACGCGCCGGCGACTTTCTCTGTCGCTCGGAGGTGTCCGAGTTGAGGCCGAAGAAAAATCCCTTGCATAACCGCGACGCAGCGGAAGGGCGCGGGCAGCGTCGCATTTCTTGTCCGCTCGGGATCGTTTCACGTAGGTACCCCCTCCGAACGGACACCCTCGAGCGGTTGTGGGCGCGCGTCTTCGTTTCGGACGGCCAGGTGGCCGCGCCCGCCCTTTCTGACCTCCCAGTCTGCCTACGATTCCTCCTATTACGATTACGATTGCACAAATGAAAGGAAAAGATTATTAACAAAATTGAGCAGCTTGATTCCAAAAGGTACTACAGGTATCCATTCTGGTCAAACGTGAGAAAAACGCGAAAAACCATAGCAACGTGAAACAGTATTGTTCTAGGGCAGTGGTTCCCAAACTGGGGGGCGCGCCCCCTTGGGGGGGGGGGGTGGAGAAAGTCCAGGGGGGGCGTGACACCCAAATGAAATAAATGAAAAAACGCTGCAAATTATTACACAATGGTTTATTATTTTCTATATAGATCACTCGTCTACAAAATCACCAACCATCCAATATGAAAAGAAGAAGGAAAAAAAGAAAAAAATAATAAAAAAATCAAAAAAAAATTTAAAAAAATCAAAAAAATCAACAAAAAAAATCAAAATCACCAACCATCGATTGCATTTCGGTCTGCTCTAATTTTAACGGAGATTAGGCCTCTTTTGCGATTCACACTCGTGTTCTGATTTATATATATATATATTTCAATATAAATACTTAAATTTTCGTAGTGAACGAACGGTTTGTCCAACAGAGCTCCGCGTGGTCTCAAAAAATTCTAAAAATTCTATAGAATCTTAAATTGAAGGAAAAACAATACCTTTATATCAAAATTCTTTGAGTTAGGGCGTTTTCAAAATTTCAAAATTGATTTTGGAACCCTTAGGAGTGACCTACATCAACCAAAAGCTTCGGGGCACAACTAGACCCCAAATGGAGCCTACATACCAAATTTCATCAAAATCGGTCAATGCTAAGTGGCAAAAGTGCCGCGTACGGCGTACGGCGGACGGACGGCCAAATTTTTATTCGATTTTTGGATTCTACGTACCTTGAAACGTAAACCATCAAATTTTGAGGGGGTGTTAAAATTTTTTTTTTCTTGGTCGATTCCAAAGGTTCATTATTGAAAATAATAAACCAAAATTACAAAAATAATTTCCTCAGATTTTTGAAATAAAGTCTTTCTAAGTTTCACCTTCCTTAAATTGAAAATGTATCTGTGTTACAATGTGAAATTTTGTGTCAGTAATTATATTCGTTTTTCATGTACTTAATACTTGTTTTAATTTTCACCATACGTACCTACAATTATTGAATCTTTCCATTCTGCGTTACCGCATTCAACAGTGATCGAAAAATCTACCTACTCACCGTATCAAGTAGGTACATACTTGTACAAGTAGGAGTTGGTATGTACGGAACCGTGGAAATAGGGTATTGCAAAATGGAAAGCTGATATGTGTAGGGGGGCGTGGGGGGTCTCCAAATAACTAGAGGGGGGCGTGGTACAAAAAATTGGTTGCCTGTAAAGTCGGTATACGGGCGAAAGTTTTATTACGTGACAACGACTTTGAGTGGTAAAATAATTTTAATGTTAATATTCATTCATATAGTAGGAAGAAGGATAAAATAATAGTAACAATTTAAAACATTTATTTATAACAAATTAGAAATTATTGTTTCTCATATTTTTAAATGTTTTCAAATACAGTGTAAACTCTTTATAACATCATTCTTTATAACGATAAAGTTACTAATATAAATAATTAATTTGAAATTTAACAAAATTGGTGTATGTTAAATTCATTTTTTTATTTTAAATTTTTGCATAAATTGAACTTTGTTGAAACATTTATTAATATAAATAACAAATTCAAGAATTCACAAAATTGGTTTATGTTAAATCAATCAGTTGAATTTAAATTTTGAATTTTTAATTTCACATAATAATGTGAAAACGATCAAATAGGAACAAATAATTAAAATAAACAAAGTGTTTATTTTAAAGCCACCTGTAATTCAATAATAAGAGAACTGTGCTCTTCATAATATTGAAAGTCTTATTATTGAATTACAGGTGGCTTTAAAATAAACACTATGTTTATTTTAATTATTTGTTCCTATTTGATCGTTTTCACATTATTATGTGAAATTCAAAATTCAAAATTTAAACAAATTATTATTGGTTGAGAAACGAAATAAACGTCATTTATTTCATCATGTTATATTATCAGTCTGAAATTATTTACCTTTGCTGTTTGAATTGTTGCGATGGACGAAACTACCTTCACATTATCACTACACAATCGTTTTACAATTAACTGGCAACGTGTAAAATTGTATGCAGGCGCCTAAATAGAAGCGCAAGACATGAACCGGTGTGTATGCCTATCTCTCTCGCTCTGTCTCTCTCGCTCTTAGGCGGGCTAACTGTGCTCGAGTGGAAGGGACGCGTGCCTCTCACTCGCTCTCATTGTGAGCGCATAACGTGAGCGGAGCGTAACGCAGTTTCTTGAAGTGTCACACGGCAAACCAATTTATAAGACGTTGTCACGTCAAAAAGTTTGGGAACCCCTTGTTCTAGGGGATCTGGGGAAACTGATTTATGAGAATAATTCAATCGTTGCTATATTTTACCCCTAGCGAACTATACGTTTCCTTTGAATACCTATTCCTTGTTGGAGATCAACCAAAGACTAGGGATGATGAATGAAAGATACAAATTGAATTAGGAAAGATAAATAGATGTTTACTGCCGTGTGAAGGAAGAACGACTCCTCAAAATTTTCGAAATCCCAGAAATCAGCTTCGAAGTTTTTCTGGAAAACTCGCCATAAATTCACTCCAGATCACTCCCGTGACCCCATTTTGGTATATTATTTTCAATAATGAACCTTTGGAATCGACCAAGAAGGAAAAATTTTAACACCCCCTCAAAATTTGATGGTTTACGTTTCAAGGTACGTAGAATCCAAAAATCGAATAAAATTTTGGTCCGCCGTACGCGGCACTTTCCCCACTTAGCATTGACCGATTTCGATGAAATTTGGTATGTAGGCTCCATTTGGGGTCTAGTTGTGCCCCGAAGATTTTGGTTGATGTAGGTCACTTCTAAGGGTTCCAAAATAAATTTTGAAATTTTGAAAACGCCCTAACTCGAAAAATTTTAATATAAAGGCATTGTTTTTCCTTCAATTTAAGATTCTATAGAATTTTTATAACTTTTTGAGACCACCCGGAGCTCTGTAAGACAAACCGTTCGCTCACTACGAGAATTTAAAGTTTGGACGTACGATAAATCAGAAACACGAGTGTGAATCGCAAAAGAGGCCTAATCTCCGCTGACCGAAATGCGATCGATGCTTTCTTCATGTTGGATGGTTGGTGGCTTTGCAGACGAGTGATCTATAGAAAAATAAAAAATAATAAACCATTGTGTAAAATTTGCAGCGTTTTTTAGCGTACGTTCTGAGGGTCCTCCCGAAGTAAACCATGTTTAGTTACAGTTAAGAATATTTTGGTGAAAAGGATGACCTTTTTTATTTTTAAAAAAATGTAAACCTTCGTTTTTTGGCTGATTGAGGGATCAGACTCGAAGTGAGTGGCGCGACGAGTTCCATGAATGAGCCGCGGAAGTCGAGTAAGAATGAAATTCCACCTGCTTCACAGTCTTTCTCGACCTCAGTCACGATCTGGTCCTTCACGCATCCTGAGTGGAGGGTGAGGGATTGTGGAGATGTTTGAGGCAAGTGTAGATCCTGCTGGATGTGTATGACTTCTTAGAAAGGATTGA
>CM019178.2:10067874-10143389 GCA_009739505.2 Apolygus lucorum | reverse complement strand
GCGATACAGGTAAGTAAAAATGGTTCCAGTTGAGATACGGTAAGTTCTGCAATCTCGATCCCAGGGATCGAGCGCCTGAGGGGCGTTACGGTGGAATGCGATCAGGTAAGCAAGGTAAGTTTTACTTATAGCGACTAGTCTTAGTCTTACGTTACGGTACGATACTCTTAGAGGTAAGATCAACAAGGTGAGTATTCTTAATCTTTCAGATACGTTACAGTTAAGTTCCCTCTAGTTCCTATTTTAGTTATAGTAAATATCACTGAGTCACGGTACCTCTACCTTTAATTGGCCAATTATATTAAGGTAGGTAAGATTGTTTGCACTCACGTTCCGGGTTACCGTAGCGAGTCCGGAGGCGATGCAGCGAGGTTGAAGGGGGATAGCCGGGAACGGACTGGTTCTTCGTTTCTTTCTTCCTCCGATACGACGATCCGGCAGGTTCCACGAGATCCAGGGGAGGCAGGACAAACAAGATTCACCGTTACAGTCTTTCCACTCGTAAACCGCGTGTCTTGGGGGAGGCAGGAGGATACGGTTCGGCGCGATACGGGTCGACGCGGAACAAAGGGGAGTGCGCTTCAAAGACAATGGGAGATCACTTCGAGACGAGCTGGCCAGGCTAAACTTCAGGACTGAGGGTTTTCCGTTGATACATCATAATATCATTGGGTTTCTGGGGCTCAGTGTTGCCTCTTCCATCTTCAGTTGGCACTCCTGCTCTTCCATACTGGTTAGTTGATCAGCCTCCATGCTAGTTATTTGACCTTCTCCATGCTCCTCCATGACAGTTGATTTTTGTTGTATCCTTGGGTGTTGGTCGGATACTTGGTTCTGAGGCCACGCCCCTGTGATGTGGCCTGTGATAGGTGGTGGGGGCCTGGTCCCGAAGGGAATCAGGACTTACGGCTGTGAGGTGCCTGTTAGGGGAAACAGTGAGCAACTTGGTTGCTCACATTCCCCGCCCCTTCGGGAGCCAGGGTCATCTACGATGACACTGGGTATTGGTACCGGATCCTCCGGATATGTCCTCCTCAGCTCCTGTTCGTAGCGATAACGTCGGCATCCAGAGCAACGGGTGGGGTCTCGCTCCTCCTGGTGGTTGGATGGGCAGGTGGGCAATGGCTTCTCCTCGGCATGAGCTCTCCGCAGCCGTTGCCAGAATGTCTTGCATGCAGTACATCGGAATTTGAGGATGTACTGGCATGGCAGAAGACAGACTGGGCACTTCTTCGAACCTTTTCTGGCCGACGACCCGTCAGGTCGGAGATTCGAAGGAGTGGCTGCGGTGGGAGTTCTGCATCTGCTCAAGCGAAGTCGGGGCAGCTGGAGTGGGGTAGATATCCACGCCTCGTGGTCGGTGTCCCGGTCAGGTGTAGGGGACTTCAGGATCGTGGCAGGATCGATCTCCGTCACAATTTGGACCGGTGTGTGAGATGGATCCGGTTGTGGAGATAGGTTCCGCCCAGGTGTTGGGGGCGGGAACTCGATCCTGCGGACGGCGGAACGAGGTGTGTCGGGGTCGGAATCTGCGGCGGATAGCGATGAGGAACTGGGTGGTCGACTGGTTGCTGGTGGCACTGCTCCACTGGTACTCGCCGCGGGTGGCTCCGCGGGAGTCAATGCCGGCGGGACGGTTGGTTGTGGTGCCGCCTTAATTGCTTTCAGCAACGCCGCGTTCTGCCTCTCCAGTTGCTTGTTCCGATGCAGCATCCTCTGTCGTTCTTCCATCAACACATCTCGCTCGCTGGCGATCCGCTGGAATGTGGGTAACCATGATCCGACTCGACTTACTGCGACCATGCTCACATCTCCCAAGGCGGCTCTTGCTTCATAGTTGTCAGTGCGGATCATGGCTCTAATGAAAGTAGCAAGGGCGCACATTTTCATCGCTGGCTCGCATAAGGGTTCGGGGGTGTTCACGACCGTTTTTGGGAGGGCTTGGAGGCTTCGCGTTTTTTCCTCGATTTCGTCGCGAAGGTGAGTGAGGGCTTCATCTGGTGGTGGAGGGTGTTCCCAGGCTTCCGGTGTTTCGAGGTGACGCTGCGTCATCCTAAAATAGAATTGTACCTTGCTAGTGTGTGTTTTTTGAAAGTGATGTTATATTGTTTTCGGCCCGTAGGATGAAGGTTACAGTGTCTCAGGGACAGGTGAGTGAGAACTAAGTGTTTTTTTTTTCAAGGTAAGTGTTAAATTTTAAATTATTTTAAGTTGATATTTGACCTGAAGGGTCTTTAATTTAGCTTATTTGGTTGTATCTCTTTTCAGTGTTCCTGGATTAATGGTAAGTACATATGGTTTTTTTTTTTTTTTTTTTTTTTTAAATAACTTGTAAACGAACTTTGTGAACTTCTAATTATATATACATGTTTTTCATAACTGTATTAATTGTACGTATGTGTGGTCGGTCTGTCTGTATTGTAATTCCCTAGTAGTAAGTCAGTTAGTTGAGCCTCGTCCTGTGTGAAGGTGTTGGTAATTGACCGGCACTCTCCGACGGAGGATATACCTCGGTGTATCTTCTGTGTGGGATTCGTCGGCAGTGGTCTCCACTTCACTCGCAGGAGCGGCTGTCTGCTGTCTCGGCGTTTCCGGGGGGTCTTCATCTGAAGATGTTCCGGGAGGGCTGGTTGTCTGGTCCCACAGGTTGTTTTCGGTGCGTATGTCCGTTTGTTTTGGCGAGGTAACGGGGCTATCGACGGTTCCTGAAGTTGAGGGACTGGGTTGCTCCCGTTTTCCTTGCTTGTTGGTCGGAGTAACCGGGTACGGCTTGACGGGTTTCTCGTCTGCTGAGGCCCAGTCTTCGGTTAACAACTTCTCTACTAAGGTGGGTTCGGGTGGTGTTACAGGTGTCACCTCTGGAGTTGTTGGTTCCACTCTCTGGTCAGTAAAAGCTTCGTCAGGGACACCATTTTCGAAAGCTGGCTTGAGGCGGTTTACATGAACGGTCTGGTGTTTCAAGTTTGCAGGGTCGCGAATTTCATACGTCACTTCGGTGTATTTAGCTGAGATCACCCAAGGTCCTGACCATGGGCTCCACAGCTTTCTGGCGGCTCCCGCCGGTGGCTGTATCTCCCTTAGATACACTCGGTCATCCAGTTCGAAAGACCTGCTTTTCAATCGTTTGTTAATGACGTCACTGCGCCTCTTCCAGGCGTCGTGGAGACAAGTTATCGCAGCGTTACGGGCGATTCTCAATCGTCGTAGATTCGATTCTTCACTATCCGGTTTCAGAGTCTGGAACGTTTCATTGGGCAATCTAACCTCTCGACCGAAAGTCAAGTAATTCGGTGTGAAACCAGTACTCTTGTGGGGTGTCGCTCTATACGCTGCCAGTGCTACTGGTAGAACGGCTTCCCAGGCTGTAGTCTTTTTGACGATCTTCGCCAGGATGTTCGCCAGTGTCCTGTGAAACCTCTCACAGACACCATTTCCCTCTGGGTGGTACGCTGTAGTGAATACCTGGCGTATTCCCCAGTTCAGACAGAGTTCTTTTGTCGACTTTGCGGTGAACGCTGTTCCCCTATCCGAAACCAATCTTTCCGGCACTCCGTGAGTGGGTATGTATTTAGTTGCCAACACACGTGCCACTGTTCCTGCAGTGCAATCGGCTACCACGTACGCCTCGGCATATTTGGTAAAATGATCAATAGCCGTTAATATGTACTTCGGGGTGGATCCAGACGTGACTGGTCCAACAAAATCCACCCCTACGATCTGCCCTGGTCTCTTTGGTAACAGCGGTTTCTGGATTGGATGGCGTAATCCGCTCGGTGTGTTTCGTTTCTGGCAAGCGACGCATTGGCGGACGAAGTTCTTGACGTCTTTGGCCAGACCTGGCCAATACCCTAGTCTTCGGACGATCTTCTCCATGGCTTCGGCACCGGGATGACCAGCCCAAGCGTTCCGATGACAATTTTCCATCAACCATTCTCTTAACGACACGGGCATCAACGGAGTCCATCGCTCCTGTCCATCCAGCGTGATCTTTATCTCGACAACTCCGTTTACTTTGCGCGTTTCGCCTTTGTTTTTGACGCGGAATGTTGTTTGAACCCACGGGTCGATATTCTGGGCGGCGATGATGAGACTTCGGGGAAACTCGAGGGTCATCGCGCCGATGTCCATCCGGCTCAGCCCATCCGCGTGAGCCATCTGCGATCCGGGTCTATATCGAGGCACGAAACTATACTCGGCGAGGCGAAGGGTCCATCTTCCGATTCTGGAAGTCGGGTCCTTGAGGCGCATGGCTGCAGTGAGGGCCATGTGGTCAGTCTGTAACTCAAAGGACCGACCCAGCAAATATTCTTGGAAGTGTCTCACTGCCCACACGACAGCGAGCAGTTCCCTCTCTGTCACAGAATAACGCGTTTCGGCCGGGTTAAGCTTTCGGCTTGCGTATGCAACTGGTCTTTCTTGTCCATCATACTCCTGAGATAGGACAGCGCCTATCGCGGAATTCGATGCGTCCGTAGCCAGGATAAAGGTTTTGTCTAGATCGGGGTACGCTAGAACAGGTTCTCCTGTTAGCTGTGTCTTCAATTCATCAAACGCCTTTTGATGGGATTCGTTCCACTCGAACGGCACTCCTTTCCTGGTTAGGTTGGTCAACGGGGCAACGATCTCTGCAAACTTCGGGATAAAGCGGCGGTAAAATCCCGCTAATCCGAGGAAGGATTGCAACTTCAATACGGAGGTAGGTACAGGGAAGTCCCTAACCGCCCGTGTCTTCTCAGGTTCGGTATGTATCCCTGTTGATGTTACCCTATGTCCAAGGAATCGTACCTCCTGCTTCAAAAATTCGCATTTTGCGAGGTTCACCTTTAGTCCCGCATCCCTAAACCGGTCGAACACTTGTCGGAGCTTGAGTAGATGTTCCTCTGCTGTTGGCGAGAAAATGATAACATCATCTAAATAGACGAGGCACTGGTCACCCAGGAGTCCATCCAGTACGTTGTTCATAACGCGTTGGAACGTCGCTGGCGCATTTTTTAGCCCGAACGGCATTTTATCATACTCAAAATGCCTACCAAGCACGGAAAATGCAGTTTTTTCTTTCGTGTCAGGGTGCACAGGAATTTGGTGATACCCTGAAATCAAATCGATGGTGGTAAAATATTTGCAACCTCCCAACATGGACAGTGTCTCCTGGAGTCGTGGGATGGGGTAGGCGTCCCCTTTTGTAATCTTGTTTAATTGCCTGAAGTCGGTACAAAATCTCCATTTTTGCGTTTCTCCGGGAGGCGTTTTCTTTTTTACCATCAGTACCGGTGCACACCACGGGCTGGTTGAACTACTGATTACTCCGGCAGCCAACATATCTTTTAACTGCTTTTCCACCACCTCGCGGAGAGCGTGGGGGATCGGATATGGTTTTTGGCTGGTAACTTCCGGTTGCGTTGTCGTAATTTCATGGGCTACCTGTAGACTGCATCCTTCTCCCGATGGTGGTTGGAACAAGTCCCAGTAGAACAAAAGTGTGTTCCTAGCCATGATCTGCGGTGCTTCGGTGAGATGGGAGATCTTTTCTTCAATTACTGCCTCCGTATCCGGTTGTGGGTCGTCCCATTGATCGGTGGGTATGAGCTCCCATTCGTCGTCTTCACTGGTACACTCTTCTGTTTCTGATCCAGGCTGTTTCATTTCCAACCTACATGTCTTGGTGATAGGTGGTTTCTGTGTTGACAGTTCGTGGACCCTTTTTAGAGTTCCTCGGGATTCCAGAAAGGCGTCCTCCTCAATTTCCTGTTGACTTGAAGTCTCAATGTCGTCCTCACAGGGGGGCGTTACACCTCTCGATACACCTGGTTCCTCATCAGATGTTTGGGTGATCATCAGTATCGATACACCCGGCGATTCCATGGGCGATACGGTATCCGATACACCCGGCGATACCATGGGCGATACGGTATCCGATACACCCGGCGATACCATGGGCGATACCTCCGGTGTCTCTTGGTACTGCAGGGGCGATACGGCATCCGATACACCCGGCGATACCATGGGCGATACCCCCGGTGTCTCTTGGTACTGCAGGGGCGATACGGCATCCGATACACCCGGCGATACCATGGGCGATACCCCCGGTGTCTCTTGGTACTGCAGGGGCGATACGGCATCCGATACACCCGGCGATACCATGGGCGATACCCCCGGTGTCTCTTGGTACTGCAGGGGCGATACGGCATCCGATACACCCGGCGATACCATGGATGATTGTTCGCTGCCACCAATTTGTAATCTCGAGTTTGGGGTCGTTACAGGATCCGATACGTCCGGCGATACAGTGGATGATTGTTTGCTGCCACCAATTTGTAAGCTTCCATGGTGTAAGCTTGGGGGTGTTACGGTACCCGATACACCCGGCGATATCATGGGCGATACCTCCGGTGTCTCCCTATATTGTTGGGATGTTACGGGGTCCGATACCCCTAGCGATACGGTGGGCGATACCTCGGGCAATACCCCTGGTGTTCTTCCGTATTGTTGGGTCGATGAGGGGTCCGATACACCTCGCGATACGGTGGGCGATACCGTCAATGTTTCCATGCACGGCTCCCAGTTCTCAAGGTTCACAAGGGCGGCGGTTACCGAGCGAGAGGTGCTGGGGAGGGCCGTATCCGTACCGTCTGTATAGCTTAGGTACTGCGATCCGGGGTTCTCCCTCCTCCCGTCCGATATTACCACTCCTATGTTCCCGAGACTCCGATATTCCTCATCACGTTCCTCTTCAATTTTCCCGGTATCGGTCCTCATCTCCATGTTCGGTCCCAGTGTCAAGGTCAGTGGAATCTGTCTCAATACGTCGAGACCCAGTAGGTTCAGGTCGGCACGCTTCCGCGCGAACACCGGAAAAGTGTGGAGAAATCTGTACTGGCCGATGCGGGTGTCAACGACCTGCTCCCCGGCGAAGGGTAGCAAGGTTCCATCGGCTCCCCAGGCCACCATTTTGGTCGGACGTAACGGTATTCCGACTATCGGGCTCGCCAACACGGACAGCGCGGCGCCGGTGTCTATCAACATACTGCGCGTCTCCGGTCCCAGACCCACTTCCACTCGAAGGGTTCGGGCCATTGGATGTTCCACCGCGGTTACACGGGGTTTATCTTCCTCTATTCCCCTGTAGAGGGTCACTTCCTTCACATGATTCGGTTCAGCGGGCGGCTGAGATACGGGCAGTAGCTTTTTCTTCTGCGGACAATCCGGTTCCAGGTGTTCCCGACATCCACAGAAATTACAGACTATAGTCTTCTGGGGACTTCTGGGACAATCCACTGGAAAGTGTTCCTTCGATGCACAAAAGAGACACGGATATCTGGGCATGGGCTTTTCCTCGTTACGCTGGTTACGGTGGTCGTTGTTCCACTGATCTCTACGGTCTCCGTTCCACTGGTTCCGCTGGTCACCGTTCCATCGGTTCCGCTGGTCACCGTTCCACGTGTTTTGCGGGTTCTCGTTCCACTGGTTACGGCGTTCTTCACCGTATCTTTGTTCCCGTCTCGGTATGGGTTGGTCTCGACGCGGACATCGGGCGGCAAAGTGGTTCGTTCCACCACAATTGTAGCATCTCTGTTCCGACGATACCGCTGCGAGTTCCCAATGTTCCTCGGCATCTTCCGTTTCCGCGAAGGTCTCTTCAAGTTCCTCTGCCTTCTGTAGGGCGATGCGTATCGTAGCGGGTCGATCCATGACGAGGAAGGCACTCAATTTTTTTCCGACACCTCTAATAAATGCGCTGAGGGTCTTCCGTTCCACCCAGTCACTTCGGTCATGCCGATCCAGATGGGTTCCCTCCTCTATTACTGCGCATTGTGCCAACCCACGTATGCGGTCCGCAAATTGACGTAGGGTCTCTGAGGCGTTCCGCTTCACCGTCCAAAGAGACGCGGCGGCATGTTGCGGGTTCTGTCTTCTGAACCATGACAGCATCTCGTCTCTGATCATGTTATAGGCATTATTACAATCAAGGGTATCGTTCCTATCAATAAGGAATTGTTTCGCGATCCCTCTTGCCTTGATCCTGAGGAGTTTCAGCTTCTGTTCCTGTGTTAGTCCCTCGGTTACTGCGTCGAAGTTTGTAAAGAATGAGCCAACACTCAGCGATCCGGTTGCGTCGGGGTCCCATGGTTCCACTTCTAGGAGCAAGGAACGTGGAATACCGTTCCCGCCCTCGTCACGGCTCGACTCGTTGTACTTCGACAATAAAGTATTCATTTGCTTCATTGTTTCAGTAAGCAAGTCTACCGGACCCTTTTCTTGGAACGGATCGGGATCCGCAAAGTCGTCTGGATCTCCCAACGACATTGTCACTGTTTATTAAGCAATACCGGAACACAATCACAATCACAGTCACAGGGTCGGCTCGGAACGGTTCTGTCAAGTTTCGGTCTGTATTGGGTTGTTCTGTGTGACGACACAGGTGTTTGTTTGTGTAATACAGTTGTGAAATACGGTGTAATAGTTCACTTAATATATACAATTTCTTAGTACTATACACAATACACCAACACACCCTGGTTCTGGTTTATTTGATTCCGATATGACTCTACTGGAAAGAACTGCTACTGAACACCTAGCTACAAAACGGAACTGGGTTCGTGCGGGGCGCACCACACGCAAGTCCGGGCGATATACCGACCCGATACACAAGTTATCGAGTGCGATACGGCGCTTCGGAATTACGATTCGCAATATCCCACCGATTGCCAACAATTTGTAAGCTCTTGGGGTGGTGGTTCAGTTAACAGTCCCTTCGACAAAGGGGGTTCTAAGGGGGTCGCGATACTGAAAGGCAAAACAAACAAGAAAATATCGGAATCTTAGACTACTTGAATTTAGAGGTACTTAACTGGTTCTTGGTAGCGGCGTTCTCCCGAGCGGCTTGGAGATGAGGCGTAGCGTTCCAGTAGATACCTTTGTTATATATGATATTTGCAATACTGTTATGCCTGAAGGGTCTGTTAACCTGAAGGGTTTTATGTATCGATATGTTGAAAATAAATGAAGTTACGTTACGTTTGTTATTTATTTCAAGCAAGTTCCTATTATCGATACGGTTTGCAATACTCTTGTTACTCAGAACCTGGGATGTTGGGTAAGTTTTGAAATGAGAAGAATGTTTTAACCAAATGTTTTTTAGGTTTAATTCCAGGACTAGAAAAAGGCGATACAGGTAAGTACAAAATGGTTCCAGTTGAGTTACGGTAAGTTCTGCAATCTCGATCCCAGGGATCGAGCGCCTGAGGGGCGTTACGGTGGAATGCAATCAGGTAAGAAGGTAAGTTTTACTTATAGCGACTAGTCTTAGTCTTACGTTACGGTACGATATTCTTAGAGGTAGGATCAACAAGGTGAGTATTCTTAATCTTTCAGATACGTTACAGGTAAGTTCCTCTTAGTTCCTATTTTGGTTATAGTAAAATATCACTGAGTCACGGTACCTCTACCTTTAATTGGCCAATTATATTAAGGTAGGTAAGAATGTTTGCACTCACGTTCCGGGTTACCGTAGCGAGTCCGGAGGCGATGCAGCGAGGTTGAAGGGGGATAGCCGGGAACGGACTGGTTCTTCGTTTCTTCCTCCGATACGACGATCCGGCAGGTTCCACGAGATCCAGGGGAGGCAGGACAAACAAGATTCACCGGTTACAGTCTTTCCCAACTCGTAAACCGCGTGTCTTGGGGGAGGCAGGAGGATACGGTTCGGCGCGATACGGGTCGACGCGGAACAAAGGGGAGTGCGCTTCAAAGACAATGGGGAGATCACTTCGAGATGAGCTGGCCAGGCTAAACTTCAGGACTGAGGGTTTTCCGTTGATACATCATAATATCATTGGGTTTCTGGGGCTCAGTGTTGCCTCTTCCATCTTCAGTTGGCACTCCTGCTCTTCCATACTGGTTAGTTGATCAGCCTCCATGCTAGTTATTTGACCTTCTCCATGCTCCTCCATGACAGTTGATTTTTGTTGTATCCTTGGGTGTTGGTCGGATACTTGGTTCTGAGGCCACGCCCCTGTGATGTGGCCTGTGATAGGTGGTGGGGGCCTGGTCCCGAAGGGAATCAGGACTTACGGCTGTGAGGTGCCTGTTAGGGGAAACAGTGAGCAACTTGGTTGCTCACAGTAGGTACTCTAGAAACGCGTAAATTGTCCAAAAATGACCGAAAATTTATATTTTGGGGATCAGTGACGCGTATATTCGCCATACCTATAAGCTTATAGTGAAGAGTAGAGCATGAATATGGACTGCTAACAACTTGCAGTAAAATAGTTGTATAATTTAATGACAACCGAAAAAAAATCACCAATTTTAATGTGGATACTTTAGTCTTACTTACTTCAAGTCCGGTGAGGAGAATAATATATCTTTATGAAGTTTTTCAAGTAAAAAAATGGAAACTTTGAAAATTTATTCGGTCATCCATTCATGCTGCACAAATTTTATGAGTAGGTACAACCTTTACGGCTCTTTGATTTCCCATGGTTGATCATCGATGAAACGATTATTTTCGTTAACTATTTTCTGATCCAACTCTTCCAAAAAGTTTTGAGAAGCACCATAAATAGTTTTAATGAATATTACACCTTCAAATGTACTGGTACTTTTTTAAGTACCAACAAGTTTGAAAGAAGTTTTGTAAAACACACCTACCCTCTCTAATTTGATTCGAAATCCGATCCTCCGATCGATCTTTCGAATTCGATTTCCCTAACTTGTGAATTTGGGAATATCATGTTCCTATATTAATAGATGGACAGATTTTAAAATACCATTTATCTGTGAATCCCAAAAAGTAGTTATGTTCCTACCTATAACTGTTAAGGAGGACAAATCATTTTCTTGGCTATGACTTGGCTAACCCATTTCAAGCCAAGGGTAGAAATAACTGAATAATGAGGAGAGGAGGAGGATGAACTATTTTACAGAATGCCGGCCGAAATAAAGCATAATTTTCTCACCAATCGAGAGCGAAAATACTCGATATTTTATGAATTTTTCTTCTTAATGAGATTTGAGAGTTTTCCAAAGCGACATGATTTATCCAGCTCATTTTTTTTGGTAAAATGTAAAGGTCCGATGATCAGAATTTCTTTCAACCCATGGCCCAAAACGCTCACTCGCCCAGAATCGGATTTGAGCCACCTTAATCATGCCTTTGGCCAAAAGGCCTCATTTTCAGAAAATTTCCAAAATCGCATTCAGCTCCCGAACGCCAAAAAGAATTTTTTCTGAAAATTTTAAGAACAGAATGAACGAGAAAAAATTCTTCTGCAAAGATTTTCCACTATTTTCAATGTTTAAAAAAATCATATAATATGACGTTGCGAAAACTCATCAGTGGCCGGAAATGGGCTAATCACGAATGAAGTAAAGAGAGGAAGGAGAAACATAAGATCGGAAATAAAGTTTCTTCATTTTATTAGAAAAGTAACAAAAATCAACAAAACGGTGGATACATCGAGGAAATATATACAATAGACTAGTTGGGGATGCCAGTTTAGAGAGGAGATCACTGGAGTTTGTAGGTGGAGTAGGTGTTGGAGCTCTGACCTACGTAGTTATCCTTCAGAGGAGGCGCCACAGTAGACTTGGCTCCTGAGGCGTATTTCTGCTGGTAGACAGTCTGGTAGGCATTGTACTGAGGCTGCTGATACTGCTGGGCGGAGTACTGGGGAGCACTGATCTGAGGGCTGGGGCGGAAACCTTTGAGCGGGGTGGGCTGGATCTGCTGTGCTTGGGCTGGGGCGTATTTGGCCTGTTGGAGCTGGTATTGCTGAGGGAGGCCTCCGTACAGGAGAGAATTGACGTCCTGTTGCTGAGGGAGGAGGTAGGACTGAGGGATGAGCATGACGGGGAAAGGCAGAGCTTGATGCTGGGGAATCAGCACCGGCTGTTGCAGCTGCTGAGGCTGTGCGAACAACAATTGTTGGTGGTACGACGACAGCTGTCCAGGCGTCAAAGAAGGCTGAGCGAACAACTGAGCGCCTCCCGGGCCCGAAGGAGCGGCATTGGATACCTGGTAGAACTGGGGAGTATACTGGACAAGTGGCGCCTGCTGGTACTGCTGATATTGAGCAACTGGCCTTTGCTGCTGGGGAGTTTGCTGAGGCGACTTGAGGTTGTCCCTCTCAATGTCATCCAACCTGACTTGCCGCTCCGAGCTCGACTGTGCTGCTGAAAGGCTCAGCATACACGCGAATATGAATACAACCTGAAAACATAATAATAGTCCATTAGATTTAAAATATAAGTAGTAATAATTAATTTCAGCTTAAAATTTTTGGAAAAAATCACATTTTTACGATCAGATTTAATTTTAATAATTAATTAATTAATGTTTTGACTATATAATGACTAATGTATTGACTACCTATATAATGGAGACTAATGGAAATTAATTTTGACTATATATATAGGAGATTACTGTTTTGATTATATACTGTAATAAATTACATTAAAATACAATTTTGTCTTTGATGACATGTAAAAACACACATATGAAGTATTGTTTATTTTAAATTGAATAATTATTATTTATTATGTTGATTTTTCATTAATTTCAAAGGGGAGAGGTGTAATATCCCGTGGTACTACGGATATTTCTGTTGTGAGGTTGCATCACTGCACCTCCTACCTAATCCTGTAATCTTAATTCCTAAAAATAAACCATTCATGTCGGAAGCTCCGTGTTCGCCTTTTCTCTGCCTTCATTGTTCCCCGGTTAAAACTAATTATTATTCAAGTTATTACAACCCATTTAAACATCTTTGTTTACACCCACTATATCAACCTCTCCTAATATTTATATTATTACCTACCGGTAATAATATAATACAAAATAATTACCCTTGGGTTGTTATAACAACCGGGTTGTTAACTCTACGTGTCCAGCGAATACCGTCTGCAACCATTGAGAAACAGTTAGATAGTAGGGGAAAGTTGGGAAAATCATTGGTACCCTAAACTTCATATCCCAAAATAATTGTTCAAAAATATCGGACAGCTGAAAAAATCGTCAAAAAATACAGACAGCTAAAAAAATCGAAAAAATCATTTTGTCAAGTAAATATGTCACAATTTTTGGCAATAAGACCCTTTGTTTGTCGGTCGTATTCTAGTTTAAATCAAAAAGTCCTATTCGTGCTGAAATGAGGAAAATTGTAAGGCCATAGTATCATGTTTCGAAACATTCTAGTAAAATCCTTTACATTAAGTACTTTTTTTTGGGTATTTTGGGAGTTTTAAATAATGAAAAATCAACCTCTCCCACAAAATGCAGGATTACTTTAAAAGTACTGCTCAGTCACTGTTGTATCCTGAAGTATTTGAACTGCCCGCCTACTTCTACTTCACAGAATAGCCACTTGGTTCCGCTAGGAGAAGATTCCTATTGTAACCTGACAATAAAGAAGGGTTATCTTGTTCCCAGTTTTAAAATTGAAAACGTGCTCTTATTTTCCCTCAAGGGTTTTTCCCTATTAATTCTAAAATATAACACTGGCGACGATTTTTCGGACTCACAAGTGCAGTAAAACCGTTTTTCGGGCTGTTTTTCAGTAAGGGCATGGCGACGAATTCGTCCAACATTATGGTTGTACCGGCCCAATTACCCCCGCCGTCGATGTTCGAAATAGGGAAAGGATCGTGGAAGATTTTCTTGAAACGTATGATGAATACTTTCATCACTTATTCCGTGTCGGACAGAGACATCAAGAAAGCGTATTTGCTTTCATCACTTGCAGACTGTGTTTACAATTTGTTAACGAGCCTTTGTGTACCGCTAGAATTAAGGAAATGATATTTTGGTGTACTGCCGTCCTTAGCAAGAAGGGCGCATCTCCGAAAATCAAGATTTTCAGTACAAGCACTTTTCGTTTTTCAAGTTTCGCGTCCAGTTAATTATACTTTTACCCCATTTTCGGGACATCATACGGTAGGTCCAATTATTCTCCAACTTACTACGGCCTTTTTTTTTTCATGGGAATTCACGTCATAACCAATTTAGAGGAGATACGCCCTTTCCGCTTAGTAAATGAGGGTGATATTCGAGATATACGCCTTTTTTGTTAAGCATTCCAAGCACTTCAAGCGGTATCCTGGTAGATTTTAGCCGGGGTTCTAACATGATTCGTTAGTTGTTTCTACACTACTTCTTTTTTTACGCAGATTATTACATTTAATCATCTGGAAAAGTTCGGTGACGAGCCTCCAGCCTTTTTTTTTTTTTTTTTGTGACTTATCGTTAATAAGCGAGCACCCTACGAGATCCGGCTTTTCCGCTAAGCATTTTGGTTACCAAGAACATATTTCGAATTTTCGCTAAGCAAAAAAGCCATATCTCAGGAGATGCGGCTTTCTTGCTTAGTAGAGAAAGGTATTCGGCATGACATCCGTCTTTTAGGCTTAGGAAAAACGACATACGCCTAATCGCCTAAGAATTTCAAGAAATTTCAGAGATACGCCCTGTTTCACTAGCGTTTTTTGTGTACCTTTTCGTACCCATAGGTACATGAATGAGGTATCATAAGGTGCAGAAGACTCCAAAGATTCTAGATATGCAAAAACCTGAAAATCGCCAAAATCCGAAATACGCTCTTCTTGCTAAGGACGGCAGGGTAGGTACTAATCGACATTGAGCGTGCAATTCTTTGTGTACTTAGCCAAAAGAAGAAGAAAAAAAATCATATGAAAAGTTATTTTCTATAAAATTTTTTGTTGAATCCCAAACTGCAAAAGAAACGGAAAAAACGTTGCAAATTATTACACCAGACTGCGAAGAAGAAGGCTTCGTTTGCTTTCTAGGGACCAGGGGTAAAAGAGGTGATGGGGGGGGGGGGGGGTGGTAAAAGGGGTGAGGGTGGGGGTAAGTGGGGTGAGAGGGGCATGTGGCTCCTCTTGGTCTGGCCCACAGGGACAACACCTGGATGTTAGAATTTAGATAAATTTCACAATAATAATTACCCATTTAATAATAGATGATCGTCTGGGTGGTTTCATTCGTTTCAAAAAAATTTAACACTATATTAAATTGAAGAAAAAACGTCATGTACATTCAGCAATTAGGTAATTAATTAAAAATCCTAAATAGCTGAAAGGTTAGTCCCTCAAAGCACTGGGTAATGTCAAAAAATTCTTTAAAATCGTTAAAATGAAAGAAAAAAAAACCACTTAATGTACATCGAAAGTTTTCGAGCTACAACATTTAAAACATTTCCCTCCACTTTTTAACCCTTAGAAGTGACTGACGATAACCAAAACACAACTAGACCCCAAAGGGAGACGATATTCCAAATTTTGTCTAAATCGGTCCACGGGAACTGGGCAAAGTGCAGCATACGGCGTATGGGGTATGGCGGACGTACGGAAATTTTTTTTATTCATTTTTTGGATTCTAATCAAATTTTAAGGAGAGAGAGAGAGAGAGAGAGAGAGAGAGAGAGAGAGAGAGAGAGAGAGAGAGAGAAAGGTTATATATTTTTTTCCTTGCTCGATCCCAAAGGTTCATTCTGCACAAAAAGCAAAGTGCTAACGTTTAAAGTTTTACTCAAACTCTAGATCAATGGAGGTTGAAGGATTTTGGAGGTCTAGTTATATAGTAGTATCTTTAATATACTTTGCCATAAATGTTCCAATGAATCGATTATTTTGGAGAGTTTTCTGATTGGCGAACGAGGACTCTCAACCCATTTCCGGCCACTGATGCATTTTTGCATCGTCATAATAATGATTTTTTTGAATATTGAAATAGTGGAAAATCTTTGTAGAAGAATTATTTCTCGTTCATGCAATTCCTAAACTTTTCAAAAAAAATTATTCTTCGACATTCGGGAGCTCAATGAGATTTGGGGAATTTTTTTGAAAGAGGCCTTTTGGCCGAAAGCCATGATGATCATGGTGGTTGAAATTCGATCCTGAGCGAGTAAGCGTTCTGAGTCATAAGTCGAAACAGATTCCGGTCCATAAATAGATTTTTACATTCTACCTAGATTTTTTTCAGATTTTAAACAATGAAATGGATCAATCATATCGAATTGGAAAACTGAGACCTCTCAAATCCTATTAAATGTTAATTTCATACAATTTGGAGCATTTTTGCTCTCGATTGGAGAGCAAATTATGCCTTATTTCGGCCGCCATTCTGTAAAATAGTTTATCCTCCTCCTCAACATTACTACTCTGTTATTTCTTTATTTCTACCCTCGGCTTGAAATGGTGATTAATGAAAGCGGGAAATCCTTAGTAGAACTCGAAGCAGCAGTAGTTCTCATGTATAGCTCAGAACCATTCTGCGTATTGATAGTTGTAAGAGGGGCTGTTGATTGAGGGTGCTAATTGTAGTAGGACGTTATATCAGGCGGTCATCATCCTCTTTTCACCTTATTTACCGCTTAGCTGTCTTACTGAAGTACATCTCGGAGGAAAAACTGACAGCCGCAATTTCGCAATTATCCACGTTGGTTCTGGCGGTCTTTTTTTCAGTTGCTTGGGAGATGAGAAAGAAGTCGGTGGTCCCCGGTCACCTCAATTACTCAATACACAATACGGAAGGACCCCCTGGGGACGCCATCTGGTGCTTTCTCCGACTGTGCATCCCACTGGTTCTTCCCGCGATCTTTAGGTAATTGGAAATACTTTCCTCACTGCTACAAAACCCATTTTCCCCCGGAAGTACTTGGGGGGGGGGGGGTCAAAATTTAGGAAGGCTTGCAGTTCAATCAATCTAACTCGCGCAAGTACGAAGATGTGCACTTCCCGTAAGTGCTTGAGTGACGGTGAGGTTGGTCGAGGTTATGATTTGTTTTCAGCCAATAGAACACGTCAGTATGCATAATATTAATCATCGGTACTCGTTCCTAATGAATTCGTATTGTCACATTCGTTAACTTTTCGAAAATTAAGAATCAAGGCTCCAATACCTAGTAATCTGTGTAGTAAATGTTTTGATGACTAACAACCTTGATTATTCGACAATATCTAAATAGTTCTCTTCTATAAACATTATAAATTAATCAAACCTTCTTTGCAAAAGGAAATCTTGGACATCAAATTAAATACCATCCCCCCGACACTCTTACGACCATAATTAAAAACAATTTTTCCTACTCAACAACAACAATAATTGTTCAGTTCAACAAAATTATTTTGAAATCAGTAAAAAGGTGACCACATTACCATGTCAATTACTAATAAGTTGATATTAACAAGAAGGGATGATTTGCCAAAAAATTAGGCTGATAGATATATTCTTACAGAATCACAATTGGCTGGCAGGGAGGAAAAACCAGGTAAGTACTAAAAATTGAATTTTACAGGAGAGCATTTTAACGTTTCAAATATTATTCCTAATTCAGGAATCCACAATAATTTATACTTAACCCTGCCATTTTTTTCACTAAAGAATCCTAAAACCGAAATGATAGCTCGTACTGTCCCTTAAATTACATCTTGATGGTAAATTCAATGGTTTAAAAAAATTTTTCGAGTTAACTGGTTACGTGCAGTCTAATTTCGATACTTACTTGGTTACGAGCAACCAAATTTACAGACTTCCCTGCTCACCCACCATAAGAAAACCTACTTGCCTGGTTGAGCACAATTTAGTACACTAGGAACAATTTTTCTGTTCTCGAAACAGAAATTTCGGAAAATTTCCGAAATTTCTGTTTCGAGAACAGAAAAATTTTTAATCATTTAATGAGAGTAATGTTGACAAATAATCACTCAGCAACCACCATAAACAATAAAACAACAAAGCAAACAATAAAACACCAGCCAATAGAAAACATGGTAGACTTACGCTGATACTCGCAAACGAAAGCTGACACAAAATAACGCCTGTAGTGAAGATATCTCGATTTTCACCAAAAAACGACTTACCTCCCCCCCCCCCCCAAACCAATTGATTCCATGATATTAGATGTAATTTTATTCCACGATCCAACGATCTCTGACTTATGTTGTTCCTAATTCACGATAACAATTTTTAATATCTCAAATTTCATTCCAGAAACATTACTATTACCTATCAAAACCAATATCACTATTTTAGGTCTCAAGCAAACAATTTTTCATGGAGCAACACATCCTGTTTTGATTGGTTGATTAATTTGTCTATTTTTTCACAAAACATAATGTAACAATACCGTCTCTCAAATGGTTTATGCAAACTTCCTCAGATGGGGTTACTTATCTGTATAGTTACTTGGATAAATTTCCTCAAAACAACGCAAAATGAATTGTATAATACCGGGAGAAATTCAAGGAATATGAATTTTAAGAGTTGCTACCCCAAAAATGGACTTCTTACCCTTATTAAAAACTTTCTCACTGCTCTAACAGGAAAATTCAATTTGTCAAAATCTCTTACCAAAAAAGCTAGAAATTCCTGATTTTCTGAGTAAAATAACAAATTTTTTTTGTAAAGCAAAACTTTTTTTTTCAAATTAATAATTTTTGAAAAATTGATTTATTTATTTTTTTGTAAAACTTACCTACATTTTTTTAATTAATAATTTTTTTAAAGTTTTAAACCAAAAATCAGTAGTTACAAGATGCAAGATGCTAGACATGCTATCAAAACGCAATTAAATTATAACAATTTAATACATAGTTTGCTTTAATTTAAAAAGTACAAAAAAGAAAAAAGTCAAAAATTGCGATCGATTTTCTTGATTATTATCTACCTAGCTAGTAAATTTTATACAATTGTCAAAAGATTTGATTTAGAAGTTCTTTTTTTACTGTTTTTTAAAAAGAAAATCACTGATTTTCTTCAATTAAATAATTTAATTTAGTTTTATTCACAAGGGAAACTATTTTTCCATATTCTAGGAGAACGACAAATTAATGGTATCGTCAAACTTTGCAATGTCCCATAAAGTTGAGAGCTCCAAAAAAACAGGTTAACATGCGGGTTTTCATGTAAGTTTTCTGATTATTAGGGGTGAATCAACTCTTGCTTATCTACTAAATTCTAAAGATAAAAATTCTGAATTTGTTTGGGAAATGGATTGATAATAGGTATTTGTAATTAGTAGACGTATCTTCTTGTTGTTGAATGTAAAGAGCCCAAGGATTAATATACCTCTCCACCACTACTAAAAGTATACGTGTTACGATCAATTGGAATGAAATGCAAGTTGAGATATGAAAAATAAGAATGTAGGTGATAGAAACAAATAACGCGGTGTGCATCATCAAGCCTTCAGACGTGTCATCCAAGAATCCAGAGAAGTCCAGATATTAATCCCAAATCCCTGGAGAAGACCCGAAGTTGGAGATGATGATCAGTATAGGTACTCACATAAGGCCTCATACTGCAGTTATACCCCGGGATGGGTCCTCGAATCACTTCTGTATGTCAAGGAGGAAGATGAAACTCTGACGTGACTCTTGGATGCAGCCTCCGTCTTATATAGGCACCCCTTCTCTCTCAACGCTAAAAGGCGCCTTCCACCGCCCTAATACTGTTTCACTTTCTTCAGGGGTGGATAAGTCCCGCGAGCCACTTTGAAGTCTTTTTCGACTTGGAAGAAGAGGCCAAAGGTCACTCGTCCTTCTGCCATCTACATAACACAGGAGAACCGGCCGCTCATCTTGTAATGTCGTCGCTTTCGATTAGGTTCCACTTGACGACTTTCTGCTAACCCATTCAAGGCGATAGCTTCGAATCATTCTCATTCCTGCCTACATTAATCTGACGATCAACACGAATCCAAGAGAGAAACTGCTCCAAAACTGGACGATTGCGTCTAAGGTAAAGTGGATCCATATTTAACCAGTTTCTCAGAGGTCTATACCCATCCTTTCAAGGAGAGAAAAAAAAACGTCTGCCAAGAGGGTGTGGCACATAGCTTCCTCGTATCCATAACCCGATTGTATAGATGATCCGATGCATAGTAGTTAATCTCAAAACATCAAAACAAGTTAATCTGTAACATCCCTGAAAATTTCATTGAAATCGTACGGAAAATGTAGAAGTTATGGCCGTTACAAGGAATTCACGTTTGCGCATGCGCAGTGGCTACTATCAGTCCGAAGGTGGTGATTTTCATAGGGGACCATCTAAATACTAATCTGTAACATCCCAGAAAATTTCTTTGAAATCGGACAGCAAATGTAGAAATTATGGACGTTACCAGGAAATTCACGTTTGCGCATGCGCAGTGACTACTATCAGTCCGAAGGTGGTGATTTTCATAGGGGACCATCTAAATACTAATCTGTAACATCCCTGAAAATTTCTTTGAAATCGGATAGCAAATGTAGAAATTATGGACGTTACCAGGAAATTCACGTTTGCGCATGCGCACTGACTACTATCAGTCCGAAGGTGGTGATCTTCATTGGGGACCATCTACAACCTAATCCGCATAATCCCTGAAAATTTCATCGAAATCGGGTAGAAAAAGTGGAAGTTATGGCCGTTACAAGGAAATTCACGTTTGCGCATGCGCAGTGGCTACTATCAATCCGAAGGTGATGATTTTCATAGTGGACCATCTAAATAGTAATCTGTAACATTCCTGAAAATTTCATTGAAATCGGATGGAAAATGTGGAAGTTATGGCCGTTACAAGGAATTCACGTTTGCGCATGCGCAGTCGCTTCTATCAGTTCGGGGATGATGATTTTCATAGGGGACCGTCTGCACACCAACCCGCACAATCCCTGAAAATTTCATTGAATTCGGACAATAACTTCGTATAGTTATGCGCGTTACAAGGAAATCATGACAGACAGACACACAGACACACAGACACTGAACCAAAATTGTTCAGAAAGGTCTAAAACGCAAAACGCGAGTGAAAATTTTTATTTCGGAGAACTTTTTTTTTCGTCCTTGAAAAGTGAAAACAAAGCTTCCGCTACCTTGGTAGACTCGGAAGCAAAAACACTTTATTGAACATTGTAGAAGGAATGAAGGTGGACAAGAACTCCAGTAGTTGTCGAAACGTAATGGATTTGCCGAAAGTTCAAAATGAGTTGCCAAAATCCTTTATTTATTTGATTCCATATACATAGCATTTCCGAATTCAGTTAAATTTTTTCCATTTAGGTTTAGTTATTTTCCCTTTAGGTTTAAACCTTTTCCACTTAGGTTTAGACCTTTTCCATTTAGATTTAAACCTTTTCCATTTGGATTTAGACCTTTTTCATTTAGATTTAAACCTTTTCCATTTAGATATAAACCTTTTCCTTTTGGATTTAAACTCCATCAAAACATCAGTAGTTAGCCCCATCATAGTAAGTAAGTACCTACCTACTAAAATTTTATTAAGCTAGAAGTAAAAAAAAGGAAACGGTAAGAGAAAATACGCATTTTTGAAAGCTTGTTTGAATCGAAATCTCGGTACATTTCTGTGCATAAAAAAACACTTGCATGATTTAATTTTCAAGTTGTGGCATAATAACGTCGGGTTAGAGGTAAAAGCACCGAAGAGGTAAATTCATATTGTGCGAAAATCAAATTAAAATTTCAAAAGTTAGTTTGGTAAATATGGTAATAAATTATTTTCTTAGGTTGGATACATAGTTTGATGATATTGATCACCAATCATAACAACAGTTAAATAATCATAATATTCTGCATTTGATTTTCCCACGTGTTGAAGTTGTGACTTCGGTACTTTTACCTCTAACTCCACGATAATTTCCTGAGTTTAAATCCAAATGGAAAAGGTTCAAATCCAAATGGAAAAGGTTTAAATCCGAATAGATAAGTCTAAATCTAGGTGGAAAAGGTCTAAATCTAAATGGAAAAGGTTTAAATCTAAATGGAAAAGGTCTAAACCTAAATGGAAAAGGTTTAAACCAAAATGAAAAAGGACTAAACCTGAATGGAAAAAGTTTATCTCAATTCGGAAATGCTATATCAGGTCAAATACGCATAAGAGGAGAAACTGCTCCTAACCATTAGGAAGAACCACTTCGTTCATGGATGTAATTTTCGTCAAAACTGGTTCAATCCGCGAATTTGCCATTTTCGTTTATCATTTTCAATAATATACCTTTGGAGGCGAGTAAGAAAGCCATTTTAACCCTCATCAGAATTTGAGTGTTCACATTTCGAGTTACGTAGAATCCGAAAACCGAAAAGTGTACGCGGCACTCAGTTACTATGGACTGATTCTAATGAAATTTGGTACATTTATTTGAAGTCTGGTTGAGCCTAAAAGATTTTAGTTATCTCCGTCAATGTTTCGAGAAATAAGAACCTTTAAATAATATGTAATTTATAATTTCAATCATAAATTATGTTATGAAGCGATGACTCGGTTCGCATCGGACAGTTGGAAAGACGGCGTAAAGGTTTTCCCCTCCTTCAAGACCCATCGATCGTGCTGGTTTTGCCTATCCCTTACCGGCTCCAAATTATCACACATCGGCTTATTATTGCTTCCGAGTCTACCAAGGTAGCGGAAGCTTTGTTTTCACTTTTCAAGGACGAAAAAAAAAAGTTCTCCAAAATCAAAATTTTCTCTCGCGTTTTGCGTTTTAGACCTTTCTGAACAATTTTGGTTCTGTGTCTGTCTGTCTGTCTGTGTGTGTGTCTGTCATGAATTCCTTGTAACGCGCATAACTTTACGAAGTTATTGTCTGTTTCTATGAAATTTTCAGGGATTGTGCGGGTTGGTGTGAAGACGGTCCACTATGAAAATCATCATCTCCGGAATGACAGTAGCCACTGCGCATGCGCAAACGTGAATTTCCTTGTAACGGCTATAACTTCCACATTTTCTACCCGATTTCGACGAAATTTTCGGGGATTATGCGGATTAGGTTGTAGTGGTCCCCAATGAAAATCAAGGCCTTAAAAATTACAGAAGCCTCTGCGCATGCGCATACGTAAAATCCTTGTAACAGCCATAACACTTACATTTTTCATCCGAATTTGATGAAATTTTCTAGGATTGTCTAGATTAGCGAGTAGATGAACTACCCTATGAGGGAAGTGAAAGGTAATTTGAGATTGGTGTTCAGAGATTAACTACTTTGCATCGGATCATCTATACAATCGGGTTATGGATACGAGGAAGCTATGTGCCACACCCACTTGGCAGACGTTTTTCTGTACAGATCACGTGTTTGCAAATAACACAGTTTTCCATCAACCAACCATATTCTAGCACAAGTTCAACATAGGGAAGGGGGGCTACCAGCAAAAAATGTTATTTTATTAAAATAAATTATTCGCGAGCTGTGTTTCATTACGAGATTTGGTTCTTGGTTGCTAAGGATGCTCAACTGGGAGGCATAAAACTCTATTCGAAGAAACGAAACATGATCATTCCCTCACAAGGAACGAATGGCTTTTCTTACAAAGCTTCGTGTGGTCTCATTCGATTAAAAAAAAATTCAATCCTGTTTTAAATTGCAAAAAAAACACTACCTTCACATTCAAAGTATTGTTTTGACATTTACAACCCTTATTTTTCATCACTTAGAAGTAACTGATAACAATCAACAATTTCGAAACTCTACTAGACCTCAGAAAAGAGATCTTAGAATCCGAATTTTACCAATTTCATCAACATCAATTCGGAAGGCCCCTCAAGAATTTGCACCAACCGTATTTTCTCTGTAAAAATCTCTCGATTATGACCGATTTTACTCAAAATTGAACGCTATTTGTGGGGTCCAAAGATGATTCCTTATTGACTACTTGTTTCAACCTAATCAGTTACGGCCCTTGTGAAAAAGTAAAGTACGTTCCCGATTATGCAATGTATGTTTAAAATTGTGGATTGTGTTGATTTTTTATGGTGTTCTTATTGAATATTACAGTTTTAAAATAAATACACGATCAATGTGTTAAAAATATGCATTTCTTCTAAAATGTACCTACCCAGTTATTGCAATAAATGAAAAAAAAAAAAATGTCGGGGCACAACTGGACCCCAAACGAGATAACACGTGCCTACATGCTTCCCGGCCACTTCAAAATAAATTCCTTGGAACTTGCAAAATGTTCAGTTCAAACGAATGTTGTTTCAAACGATTAATCTGTATCAACTTGTCACTTCCTGTTGGCTTACAACATAGGCCTATCTTTTCCTCTAGCTTTGAGCCCACTTGGAGGCCCAAACAATGGTTTCTTCCACCTCGATCAATGATTAGAAAGTTACAGCATACAAACGAGCCTTCGATAATCTTATTAATCAATTTTCAATTTACACGAACCACCCAGGGCGAGTTCGCATTTACGTAATTCGTTCTCCTCACCTTACCTTGAGCCTCAATTTGGTTGATGTATTAAAATTCGCTTATCCAGTAATGAAGGTACCAATGTAAAGTATTATACTGTTCTCAAGAGACTATTAATACCTACCAACCATAATATATCGCAAGGTACTCGTAAAGAATACAGACAATAACATCTTGGTTACTAATGAAGCACAACTGAATGAGATGAAATGAAGAATCGAAAAAAGATCGCATTTGATCAGCTGGAATTTAAAAAAAGAACCAAATGAGCCAAGCTCCAAAATTTGGAGCTTATTTTTACATTTAATGTAAAATAATTCCTCATTCTTACCAGCGAACTGTGAACTTCTTGATGATCGCTATATTCGCGTCAAGTCACTTCTGAGATTGAAATTAATTTTTAATCTACCCTGAAGTGCTACAGGGAACAAAAGGTTGGTAGGTACTACAATGCTAAGGGTGCTCTCATTCGTTTAACAAAATGAACACTATCTTTTGGTGAAAACAGCCAAAATTTAAAGGAAATTTAGGTCGACTTCCGTTAGAAACACTCATTTGCGATTTACACTCGTTTTTCTGATTATTATTTGCTACCCTCTAAGTTTATATAAATCCATATAGGGAGTGAACGGTTGGTCCAACAAAGCTCTGAGTGGTCTCATCGATTCTAAAAATTCAGAAATTGGCAAAAAAATGTTGCCTTTATGTTGAATGTTTTTTAGTCAGGGCGTTTTGAGAATTCGAACCCCCATTTTGGTTTATTATTTTCAATAATGAACCTTTGGAATCGACAAAAAAAAATTTAACACCCCCTCAAAATTTGATGGTTTACGTTTCAAGGTACGTAGAATCCAAAAATCGAATGAAAATTGGGCCGTCCGCCGTACGCCGGACGCGGCACTTTTGCCACTTAGCATTGACCGATCTTGATGAAATTTGATATGTAGGCTCCATTTGGAGTCTAGTTGTGCCCCGAAGATTTTGGTTTATGTAGGTCACTTCTAAGGGTTCCAAAATGAATTTTGAAATTTTTAAACGCTCTAACTCAAAAAATTTCGATATAAAGGTATTGTTTTTCCTTCAAGTTAAGATTCTATAGAATTTTTTGAGACCACGCGGAGCTCTGTAGAACAAACCGTTCGCTCCCTACGAGAATTGAAAGGTTTTATGTACGATAAATCAGAAACACGAGTGTGAATCGCAAAAGAGGTCTAATCTCCGTTCAAATTAAAGCTGACCGAAATGCGATCGATATTTTTCTTCATGTTGGATGGTTGGTGGCTTTGCAGACGAGTGATCTATATAGAAAAATAAAAAAATAATAAACCATTGTGTAATAATTTGCAGCGTTTTTCTCTTATTAGCTGACACAATAACCAAAACCTTCGCGGCATAGCTTGACCTCAAATAGAGCCCATGTACCTACCTAATTTCATCAGAATCGGTCCAAGGAAGGTACCGCAGACGGCATACAAAAATTTTGAGGGGTTTACTTTTGTACTTCCAAAAGTTCATTATTTAACATAACATAACTAAATCGATTAATAACAATCAAAATTGATTCTCGATTTCTCGGGACACCCTGTACGAAGCGTGTTGATAATGAATTTTCGATTCCTCCAGTGTTTGATATTGTCCTCCTCTTACGTTACTAGCGCTTATTCAAGCCCTGAGTTGCTTGCATCTTACAGTCAACCTTTCGTGTCCATCTTAGGTCATAGTTATCACGTGCATCCCGCGACACCTTCACAACGAATGTCCCTATTTCCTCCGGGAAAGTCCACAATAGAAAGAAGGGATCTCGGAACTGACGCCACGAACAAACGAAAGGCGCTGTTTTGTTGGAGATGGTCAGATGTGGAGTAGGCTGGTACTAGCAGGGAGGACCAACACTCCAACAGCCTGCTTGCGAGAGATGAGGAAGTGATTAGAGAAAGGTCGGAAGGTAGAGTTGACCGATGCCGAGCTGGCTGCGAGAGTAATATAATTGCTTCCAGTGTTTTGAGAGGGTCTTCCAATCACCTTTCATACCCTTCTCTCTAATGTTCTTTTCTTTTGTAACGATCAACGTAACGTTGAAGATCGATTCTTTCTAACTCCTAAAAAATGTCCTAGTATGATTTTGGCGCTCGTCTCAGTTTTGAACTCCAAGATGCTGAAGTTTCTATGTGATTTACTGGGGCAACTAATGAACCATTGTATAATGATTTGTAACGTTTTCATAACTCATCCTGTCCGATCGGTTCCGTTTTTGTAGAAGAGGTACATACGGGAATGTGCAGAAAACTAGGTTGTCGGGAAGAGTAGAATGTGTCGCGTCCGATGAACCAAACTTGAAATACCCGTTTCCATACGATCTTGAGCTATTGAGCGACAGTAACGTGAGGCTGACGTTCCGGTTAGGTGGATGTAGCTATCATTTATAAAAGGAAGACTAGTAGGATTCCAAGGCACATAAGGAAATCCACCGTCATCAACGCTCTTTTGGAGGGCACAATCAACACTATAATAAAAAGTATAATGAAATTACCATGGAATCAAAATCAACAAAAGGCGCCCGATTTAATTGTAACTATTTATCATAATTACAGTCTTGAAACTGAATAGATTCCATATCCATTATCAACCACTATACAATACAGGCAAATTCTTATTAGGTTCGCCTACCTCTCTCCCTGTACATATACTCCACCCCCTTCACCTTGAGGGGTGTCTGTCTGGCTCCTCGGTCGTAGTTCATGGAGTCGTATGATGCAGGTGTATGTTTCAGAGGTCAATGAATGATCACCTCCTATTTCCTGGTACACGAAAACCTAAGCTAATCGTTTAAGGTACCCTGGCTCCACGATGACACAAAATAATAATTGAAGGATCAATAAAAAATGAACTCAAAATAACTTTTTGTGAATGAATCCAAATTGTAGTGGACCGAAATGGATTGATAAAGAACAAAAAGTGATAACAAATTGAATAAGTTGGTATATTGAGTAAAGTCTGAAATACCCAACCTACTTTGGACCTTTGCACAGGAGCAAAATGATACAAAGTGGAATTTGAAAACAAAATAAAATTGGTACGTAGGTATCTAGTGCCATAAAATCTTCAAATGAAAAGGAGTATGCACGTGAGAAGGCGGATCCGTGGCGGGCCAGCAAAGCCACGATTCCAAGGGGGAAGAGGGAGTACATGTATAGGAGTTACCTGCTACTTCTTCTTCAAAGGTAGGTGCTGTGATTCAAATCAGAAGGTACTGAAGAGCTGTAACAAAAGGCAGCAGGGCTGGATCCGCTACAAGACAAAAGAGTAGATAATGGGTCCCTCACAGAGGGTGAAATTTGGTTGTTGGTTAGTAGACAGTACGTCCTGATTGAGTTGTAACTTACGATGACCAGTCGGATTTTCAGGTAAACTGGGGAGTTACCGAACACCCAGAATCGGTGTGATCTCGGAAGGGCTCACAAAAGGGCTGAAAATTGACCTCCTGGTCAAGGCCGATGATGCAGCTTTTCTGACGAGTCCTTCGAACGGCCATTTGTTGATAAGAAACTGTCCTACCTAACAATAGTTACAACATTTCAAGTCTGGTTCAATATTCAGAGGTTTCATGTGTTGCCTCAACATTAATGACACTTAAAATAGTCCGAAACAAAAGGTTTATTGATTGCATTCAGGTCTTTGAATTGATTACCTCGAACCTGATGAAGTTTCACGGTCTTGTTTCACATGTTTTTAGTTGTCTAGTCAGCAACACTGTGGTATACTTAATACCCTATCGTCATTGAATTTAAAAATCTAACCAATTTTGAACACGAAACTCTAGTTTTTCCAGTAATCGGGAATAAACAACATCAGTTGATGAAGTTTTGCCTGGCCTTATAGACCGATCGGCCTAAATTGTTTTTTCCTCAAGTTTTTAATTTCCGGTTCTTTACAAAAATTGGACGGATTTCACGCTCTAAATGTTCCTTATGGAATCGTTAACTCTAATTGGACCATGGTGTCACTATTGTCACCAAAAACATCTTAGGATTCCACAGCTGTCCCAAAGTGTCGCCAGATTAACTAGATTTAAATTGAAATTTAAAAATTAATGGTCAAAGCGGAATTTTCGAACAATTTTTTGTAAGTTATCAAAAGTCAAAAACTGATGTTAAAACAAAAATGTTGAAACATTTTTTCACCGATTTATTTGGGAATTTTTGCCATAATTCTATTTTGAGAATTCCAATATCCACAAAAATTCTGCTGTTCATTAAATTTAAAATTTAAATTCAATTTTAGTTACTCCGGTGACACCTTGGGACAGCTGTGGAGTTCCTGAGATGTTATCGGTGATACTAGTGATACCATGGTCCAATTAGGGTTAAGAAGAAATTCAACACCCAACAACCCAATGACAATTTAAATTAAATCAAAAATCATAATAAATCTTTAAAAAAATCATATCCTAAAATAATTCGAAATCAAAAAATTAAAATCATTAAAAAACAGAAGTTACTTGTATTAATAAAAAATCATTAGGTATAAAAAATCTTATTTTACTACTAGGTATTTATTATTGTTTTTTCAATCTTAAAATGTCTCCAACAAGTATCTCCTTAGTGTCACTGTACCTACTAGTGTCGTACCTCATCAGCAAAGGGTTCCAGATCTAGCAGTCCTCCTGCAGTAGAGGAGTCAGATAGACACCGGTAGAGAGGATATTATGTATTATTGATTATGAATTTTGAAATGTTATTCAGTTTTGGGTAGTAATAATGCTAAAAATGTAATAATGCTAGCCCAAAGAAATATAATCAGCATGATATAATAGTACGTGTGAAACTCGTTAATGTAGGGATGTCGACAATTAGTAATAATTATGTTTTATCGCTTGCTAGTTCGAAGTAAACAACCTACTCCCCATTTTTTAAGGTCGACCACCGGAATGTATGCATTACATTGCAATATCTGTTTTTGGTTTATTATTTTCAATAATAAGCCTTTGGAATCGAGCAAGAAAAAAAAAATTTTAACCCCCCCTCAAAATTTGATGTTTTACGTTTCAAGGTACGTAGAATACGAAAATCGAATAAAAAAATTTCCGTCCGTCCGCCGTACGCCGTACGCCGTCCGCCGTCCGCCGTACGCCGTACGCGGCACTTTTCTTAGCAACACTGGACCGATTTGGTTGAAATTTGGTATATGAGCTCCATTTGGGGTCTAGTTGTGCCGCGAAGCTTTTGGTTGGTGTAGGTCACTTCTAAGGGGTGAAAATTAAGGGTTGAAATTTTCAAGAGTGCCCTAGCTCGAAAACTCTCGAAATAAAGGTATCGTTTTTTCACCAATTTTAAATAGTACTGAATTTTTAAAAATTTTTGAGACCACCCGGAGCTCTGTAGGACAAACCGTTCGGTCCCTACGAGTACTTGAAGGTTTTCCTTCGATCAAACAGAATCATGAGTGTGAATCGCAAAAGAGGTCTAATTTTCATTTCAAATTTTTCGGACTAAAATGCGATCGCTGTTCATTTCTTCGATTTGTATACAGTTTTGCCTTCTGCGTAACCAGTAATCAAATTTCCATATGAAGCTTTCTATTTTTCCAATCGAGTGTGAAGCGTTTAGTTCTTTCTAATAAACTTGATTGTGAAGGTATGAAGCCAGTATGGTGTGGTAGGTAGTACCTAGCTGGTAGGTAAAAAAAAGTTGGTGGGTAAAAAAAATGTTGGTGGGTAAAAAACGCTGCAAATCATTGCTCAAAGGCTTCTTCACTCTTCAGATCACTGATCAGCTGAGTGAGCTCCGAAGCCATTTTCAATCCTATTGAATGGAAGTGCTCTTCCAGGCGTCTCCAGCATTCGAGGAGATCTTTTTCACTCCTCAGATCACTGATCAGCTGAGTGAGCTCCAAAGCCATTTTCAATCCTATTGAATGGAAGTGCTCTTCCAGGCGTCTCCAGCATTCGAGGAAATCTTCATCACTCCTCAGATCACTGATCAGCTGAGTGAGCTCCGAAGCCATTTTCAATCCTATTGAATGGAAGTGCTCTTCCAGGCGTCTCCAGCATTCGAGGAAATCTTCTTCACTCCTCAGATCACTGATCAGCTGAGTGAGCTCCAAAGCCATTTTCAATCCTATTGAATGGAAGTGCTCTTCCAGGCGTCTCCAGCATTCGAGGAGATCTTCTTCACTCCTCAGATCACTGATCAGCTGAGTGAGCTCCGAAGCCATTTTTACTCCTATATAGTGGAAGTGCTCTTCCAGGTGTCTCCAGCATTCGAGGATATCTTCTTCACTCCTCAGATCACTGATCAGCTGAGTGAGCTCCGAAGCCATTTTTACTCCTATATAATGGAAGTGCTCTTCCAGGTGTCTCCAGCATTCGAGGATATCTTCTTCACTCCTCAGATCACTGATCAGCTGAGTGAGCTCCGAAGCCATTTTTACTCCTATTGAATGGAAGTGCTCTTCCAGGCGTCTTCAGCATTCGAGGAAATCTTCTTCACTCCTCAGATCACTGATCAGCTGAGTGAGCTCCGAAGTCATTTTCAATCCTATTGAACGCAGGAAGCTGAAATTTGTGAGGGAAGGTCAAGGGAGAATACAGATGGTGGTAGGTGCTATTGATGGAGAACCAGTGATCTATACAGAAGGGTGATCTATACAGAAAATAATAAACCTTTGAGCAATGATTTGCAGCGTTTTTTATTATAAGGTTAGAAGACATGAAGTGTCTTCTGTGTGGAAATTGGAGCGAGTTAGTGGTGATCACGTAACCGCGTATTAACTTCGCCGTAATCTAATAACCGAATACCTACTCATAACGACATAAGTTACTAGTTTTCAAAAGTAGTCGCACCCATCAATCCATTTGACTAACTCGCTTAAGTAATTTCGAGATAACCAACTGTCTTGCCTCGTCACGCCACTGCATTTTTTCTCACCGGCCGGCTCTTCGCTAGACCAACAGGAGTTCTCATGTCTCGTCAAACTCTTCCATGAGAACAAGTAATCAAATCGTGAGAACAAGCTCATCGCAACGGAAAACCTCATGTAATTTCCAGCTAAATCTGGAATAATTCTCATACGCTTTGATAATCTTTCTAGTATGAATCGGTTCCAACAGTTCGTTGCTATGTTGAAATACTCAACTGCGAGTTTTCTCAAGAGATATGGTAGTCCAGAGGGCTTCCCAGATAAGTTTCAGAGACTGGGCTCACCAAGACATGAGTGAGACTTCACAATATACTTCGTTGTTTGTGCTTCACATCATATTTCTGTCACTCGTGTATTATTTTGAACACTTTAAAAACATTAATTAAAAATACACGCGTTACGTAAGAACTCTGTGCAAAACATCCGGTGAGATAAACATTTCTAAATACGACTATGAATTTCAAGAAAGGACATTTATTTTTTCAAATAAACACTTAATAAATTAACACAACCTAATTTAAGAGTTGAAAATTTTCATACTTACTTTTTTCGATGTTTCTATGTATTTATTCTTGTAGAAATCGAAAATATGAAAAAAATGAAGTCCTCCAAAATCAAATATTTTACTCGCATTTTGCGATTCAGAGCTTTCTGAACACATTTTTAGTTTGTCTGTGTCAATTCCTTGTCCCAGTCATAACAACATGGAATAACAATCCAATTTTGATGTATCCTTCATGAAGAAGACGGTCTCTTTAGAATTTCACCAACATAGAACAAACAGCTGCGGCTACGCTTGCGCAAACGTGATGACTAATAATCACAATCCAATCATTAAGTTACTTAGGTGCGAAAAAGTGAGAAGTCGTCAACATAATTGCGAATTACTTATTAGTCTTCGACTCAGGAAATAGATAGATAGATAGAAAATTTCTATCTATCTATTTCCTGAGTCGAAGACTAATAAGTAGGTACCTAATTCGCAAACATTTAATGTTTATTTTGCGCCATTTTGTACACTTTTACAAGGAGATAAATTCGTGATGCGATGCTCAGATTTCCCACGTTTGGCTTGGCCCGTGTTGTAGGGTAGGATCTTTGCGAAATCGCTCCTTCTATACATTACAGTAATAAGTAAATTACTAAACAATACATGATTGGACAGAAAAAGGACGGATTTTGATCATCTCTAACATAATATTCTCTAACTTTAATAATCTCTAAACTTTAATAGCCTCCTACACATATATGCTGTTTAATATCCTCTCGCATCTAAAGCCCCCTTCTGTAACTAGCCAACTTAACACTTGCTTTTGCTTCCGAGTCTACCAAGGTAGCGGAAGCTTTGCTTTCACTTTTCAAGGATGAAAAAAAAAGTTCTCCAAAATCAAAATTTTCACTCGCGTTTTACGTTTTAGACCTTTTTTGTATTTTGGTCCAGTGAACTTCTGGGGACTTTTCACGCTACCAACAACTTCTCTATGTAACAAATGTAGAATGAAGATCGGGCTGTGCGTTGTTAGAGTCAGTCTAGGTCAAGGGCCACTTACATTCCTGCGGCGGCATATCTAGTATTGCATTTCGGATCCCTTCGAGAAACTTCAATTATGTTGGGTGTCCTAAAGAATTGCAGTAGTAGGTTTTTCACATAAAGTTGTCTAATAGTAAACACCTTAGCAATATCAAATAGGTCTATGGATGGGGTCCTACGCGGTAATGACAACATCATTTTTATGATAATTTTCTGCCGAACATGTACTTAACTTATTTGTATGGGTGGAATACGTTCCTCCCCAAGCTATCATCATCATGATCGTGAAAATCAAGTTTCTTATTAAGGAATGCGTCAGTGGTACAAACTGCTGAATAATAGAATCAATCATGTCAATCTTTCTCATAAGTTATTTGTCTATGTCTTGCTTTTTATGGAAATTTCGCCCAATTCGATCAACCTCAAGACAGAGAAGTTGGAAAAGGAAAATATTGATGGTAGCCACCTATTAGGTGGCCAGGAAAAAGAATAGTGACCAAAGGGTGCATACTAGCAAAACATGAATTTTAAAGTTTGATCGCCCCCCTCCCCCCCAGCCCATGATCGCCCCCCTCGCCCCCGCTCCATATCGTAGAATCGAGAATCCGACGGCTATGATCAAGTTAGAAAAATTCCGCAAACGGATTCTTATTCTGATGAAAGTTCTGCAAGTGGCTATTAGGCCACTTTTTGAAAATGTTCAAAATTTGAACAAATTTTTGTTGGAACTGTGTGCAAAAAATTCTTGCACACTTTCTAAACCAATTACCCGGAATTCTACGGTGATCTTGATGAGAAATCCGTTTGCGGGACTAAAATATCTCGATCCGTTCTCAACTGAGGAGTAAACGAAATTTGGCCCCGATGGTGCTGCCATCTCTTATTTCAGAACCACACTAAAACATCGTGACATTTAGCCTTAAACTAGCACATGTCTATGAGAGGAAAATGTACTGCCCACCCAACTGGACACACTTTTTTGTTTTCGATATGTTAGAAGATCCACAATTTACAAATATTTAACTATAGCTAAGGCTATGATTTACACTCAGTAATTTTATTCTTAATTAAAACTTTAGTTACCAGTTTATTATTAGTAACACACAAAGCGAGACAAATAGTAACTCATTCTTCAAATCGGTACATGTCCTGCCCGAAGACGTCTGGTCTCCCTACCTTTTAGGAATATACGTAAGTCTAACTAAAACTGGACCGTTTGCAACACAAGCACAACTAAACCGCGAGGGTTGAAATGAAGGTTTTACGTCCTTCCTGAAGGCATAAAAGACTCTTTTAAAGGTGCCTTGTCTCTTTTAAAAAGCCGAGTGTTATTCGCGAAGCTTAGAGTTCCTGTTTCACATCGGACCCAAATGCGGGAGTCGGCGAATCGACGATGCAAACTTGACGTAACCAAAAACGAAGTCAAGTCGATCAGTCCGCTAATGTGGAGAGAGGGAATCCGACCAAATGTCGAGTGTCAGAGACTACACATGTAGACTTCGTGTCGCAAAATTTCTCTAAATAAATTATCATGTTGTGGGTAGTTCTTATTTAGGTATACCTTTTATCCATCCTGATTAGTTACACAGCTACATAGAAGTAGGAACTATATTCATTGAAGGACAATTCATTTTCTCCTCCTTATCACACGAACGGTTGATGTGGCTGCATCTTAATCACATGTGGAGGACCAACTGAAGTGAATAAATCATCAATCAGCTCTTCAGGAAGGAGGTCAACGAGTCACTCTTACGAGTGCGTAGAGGCTCCCTGTCAAATTTCTGCTTCGCGGGGCCTACATCGAGATGAACCTATGAAAATTCATCTTCCAAGCGCACACAGAAATATGGTGATCTCTGGAGGATACCTCGTCAAATAGAGCTACAGACGGAAATTAATTGCTGGCCTTCAGCTACGTCTCAGCAATTGAACCACACCATCCACACCATCGGAGAGATTGTGAATAGGGTGAAGGAGATCTTACATACCAGGGACATGGATCCTGTAACAGCACCATAAATCCTTCCTTGCCAAGTGAGCGCTTACAGAGTCGTGAGTATCTCTTATTGTCTACGATATACCACCACAAAAAGCTTCAGGAACTGGTAAGAATGAAAAGGTAAGTACTTTGCATCCATCTTCATACGCGAATACCGTTACTCATCCAGACCGACCAAAGCCTGCTCAATCAGTAGTATCGGAGCTGCGGAACACCTGGCTACGTTCTGGTGATCTGCCCTATAATCGGCTCCACTAGATCACACATCCTGCAGACCGTCGAAGAGCTCACTCCATAGATATACTGTAATACAATACTGGGGAATACGGGGTAGGCACTGGCGGATGAGTCTTCAAATACATGAGGAACATAAACCTGTGAGGAAACCATAAACATGATGACTTCTCAAATAATATTAGTAGATTTTATGATTTAACCATCCTAGAGGAAAGCTCAGCTTATCATTCGTATTCAACAGTCCCAGAGAGGCTTCAAGTGAAACATCCGTTTTGTGCGACCAACAGGAGAGAATAGTGCTCACCTATATGATCAGAACTGATGGCTTGGTTATGTTTTCACGATCTTGTTGAAATGCGAACTTTTTCCACATCAACGAACAACATGTGTTGAAATAAAAAAGAAAATTATGACTCTCACTCAGTCCAACGATCTACGATTGCTAACTGAATCTCTTCAAGAGACCCAATAAACGCCTTCCGATCGATACATAAAAGGCTCACTTTCTCTGGTCACTTCTGTCACGCCTGATCGGCGTGGAACACCGCAACATGCACTCCCCGGCCATTGTCTTCGTTCATCAGGAAACTGCTTCCGACCTGCAGAAAGACTTATCTGGCTCTGCACTACTTTTAAAAGTACAGGGTTATCTAAACACATCTAACAATTGTATACGAAAAGAGTGAAGGTCGTTATTTCAGAAGAAATCTAGACAAGATGAGTAAAAATATATTTCCTACACGAAATACATAAATAAACTTATTTTGCTTCCTCACTGCCTCAGGTGGTTTAACAGGTTAATCAGAGTGGGTCTTGAATTTTCAGAATAATTTTGGCTCCACTCTTTCTACGGGTTATTCCCCTCGCTGACACATTAATTACTGCTGGGGAATATGAGACTGGCAAATCATTTGAAAATTGTTGGGCCTTCCAGTTGACTCAGCGAATGGATATTATATCCAAGGGCTAGAGGGTTGATGGTGGTCTTGGAATCACGGAAATGCTTATTCAGATACCATTTATAAGAACTAATACTGCTGAACTATAAGACTGAAGACTGCGAGCCCACAATTTTATGAAGAAGTAGGGTAGAAGTAGGGCAGACCAGGAAATCACGAATAGCCCGTCAAATTTCCAGAGCAACATCAAACTATTATAGATGGAGCAGAATTGGAATGACAATTCAACTTATTTGTCAACTTCAATTTTAGCGAATTTTTGACAAAAATTAAGTTACTTATTGCAATGGCCTCTACATTTTTAGAATGGAAAATTTTGAAAATTTTCTTTACTAATCCATTTTGAACATTCAAAAATGATTATTATGAAAAGAGTTCAACGATAATTTAGATCGCCTTTGTGCTTGCAGCAGCGTTAGGTAGGTTGGTATAGGAGTCCTTACTTATTAATGAACAAATTATATGATAGGACATTTACTAGGTACTTTCTAAGGTTCTCAAAGGGAGAAGAAATAATACATGTGACCAAAGGAAATGGATGTGTCAGAGGGAGTGGTCAATCTGGTGGGGATTACAGTTGTATAGTATAGCCGGACCTCAGGCTTACGTAGCCTCGTGAACTGCGGCCTTTTGCTCGCGATTACCAGCGGATAAACCTCTGGAGATCACGGGCACGAGCTCCTCTAGGAAGGAAGTCTTAAGACAAAATGGACCACTTACATGCACGAACTGTCGATTCCATTCGAGATTCAAACAGTCAGTTATTATCTCTAAGATCTACGCAATAGAAAATATTGGATGACATTTTCAAAACACCCGTGGAAGCAAACAATTTTTTTCCTCTCTTGATTTCGAATAAGACCACACAGATTTACTCAAACTTTCGTCCTTGAAATTGTCTGGAAAGATAAAGGGTCAGATCGCGATCCAACATCAACTATTAACTGACGTTAAGATTCCACTGATTCCATTCAAACATCGTTCATCTTATATTTGGCTCCCTCCTACCTTGTACCTCGTATTCAAGCAGGAGGTCAGAACATTTTGCTCCAAAATCGAAATTTCCACCCACATTTCAGGTTTTAGTCCTTCCAAAAGGGTTTTAGGATGAGTTCGCGAATTCTTATTACGGACAAAATTACAGTAAAATGTCAACGATATTATGAGGGATTTCGTGGGTTGTACAATACACGTCTTTGAATGTCAACTATTTTGAAGTGATGAGAGCTTCAGGGAATGCGCAATCGGAAAACCAACCTAACCCAACTTTCCCTTGTTAAATTTTGCTTAACTCAGGAAGTAGTTGAGAACTGTCGTTTTTAGCAACTCATATTACTAGTACAAAATATGTCGTGACCAAATCATTGGTAGCCTTGTTTCATTGTTTGATTATGTTTCTAATGTTTTTGATGACATTTTTAGGGTTGTGACCTCGAAGGTTCCCAAGGAATTTCATCGCTCCCAGATATAAGGTATCCTTGGTGCATGCATAAACGTTGAGTCCTACATAACATAAATTTGAAACTACCTAAATTGATCGACTTTAGCAATTGCAGGGTAATTGTACTGATGGCTTGATCATTTCACAATATTATGAGCGTGATCGAATCATCGGCAAATGGGAGAACGTGAAATCGTAGAAATGTTCTCGACGTATAGCAATCTACATCTGAGATTTTACAAGGTACGACTTGTGAAGTCTCCTAGCTGTCCCAGTCGTGATCAGTTAGAGTCGAGTTTATAACATTCCTGAGACAATTTTAATGATCTCTAAAACTCGGGATGTAGGTAGTTGTTTGATGTTAAATGTTGCTCTCCGCCTTTACGTAACGGTGTGGCTTTATTTTATTGCAAACAGAGTGAAATAAAATCGACTAGAAACAATGCGAATGACTAAAGAGAGAAATCGCTTTCTCTCGAACAAAAGTCGTTCAATGGGGGACACGAAGCAAAAACTCCCACTGGCATTAGAGGAACTTAAGTAACGAGATAAGTAATAAATTTAATCCAGATGCCTTGATTTCGGATCTCGGGTGATTCTTAATGCAAAGTGGTAACGGAACGGCGTGAATAAAGTATACAATTCGTTCAATTCCGAAAGGTCGGAGCTATTTGAATACCAAGCTCGTGACGTAAGGCCAGAGTAAAATTGTGACGTGGAAAGGTTACCAGAACTTGACGAACTCTCGCAACATGAAACAGTTTCCTAAATAAAATTAGGGAAGCAATAAGGAATATTCACTCGAGTGAGCGTGGCTCGAGGCTTGCTCTTATCCATAACACGACTCTAGAGAAAATCCGATGCAAAGTTAATAATGAAAACTTAAATATTCAAGCGGCTACCACTTCTCACAGAATTTCATGATCAGACGACAACGATGACATTTTGCAGGGAACCAACCTCACGATCCCTGAATGTAGACTGTAGAAGATTGGCTTATCAACGATTTCATGAGAAGATTTTTCAGTTCCTGCACATGCTACTGATCCGATCATGAAATTCATACACCATTAATCTAGTTTCTAAATATCCAACACTGCCAATTGGTAACAATGTCAATCAAGAGCTCGTTGAGTATTTTGAAAAAAAAATTAAACGCAAATTTGTCCGATCGTTTAGTTAATGAGGTCAAACAAACAAACTTTCAAGTCCAGGCGAAGTGGGAACTCTGGTATAGATCAGCGAATGGTTTTTGCAGTTAACGTTAGTGGGTATTATACAACGTGTCTCTGAAGTATACAATGATACAGATATAATTCTGTGTTGGTCGAATCGACTCAGGTTCGGGACCTCTTCTTAATTTTGAAGAAAACGCTGCAAATTATTTCCCAAAGGTTAATTATTTTCCTGTATAGATCACTCATCTGCAAAGATCACAGCTTTGCCATTGTCACTATTTTTACCTACCAACCAGAGATACCTACTATCTACCACACCACACTGCCTTCACACCTTCACTATCAAGTTTAATAGGAAGAACTAAACTCTTCACACTCAATTCGAAGAAACATCGAGCATCATAGAAATTTGATAACTGGTTGCTAAGGAAGCATAACTGAATACAGCTCGAAGAAACGAACAGCGATCGCATTTTGAATAGCTAAAATTTCAACGGAGATTAGAGATCTTTGGTGATTCACACTCGTGATTCTGTTTCATCGAAGGAAAACCTTCAAGTACTCGTAGGGAGCGAACGGTTTGTCCTACAGAGCTCCGGGTGATCTCAAAAAAAATTTTTTTTAATTCTATACTATTTGAAATTGGTGAAAAAACAATACCATGAACATTGAACAATACCATGAAATTGTTTTTTTAAAGAATTCATGGTGTAACTTAAGTACCTATATGTTTTAGACTGGGTGCCAAATACCACTATTTTAGTTTTCAACTGTTCTCTTTGTTTAAATTAATGTGCCTGAAGAAGCTGAAAAGATTTCCAGCGAAACTCTCGCTATTATAAAATCAGAACCTGAGTCAATTCGACCAACACAAATAATATTCTCCCGACTCCTCAAAGTTCATCAATATGGATAAAAAATATTACCATTTTTTAGAAAGTCGAGTTATGAATTCCCACAAATTAAGCAAACCTTTGGAATTTGTTATTTTTCTGGGTGATTTTAAGACAATATTATGCACCCACGTATTTTGGAAGCCTGAATGGGACTAAAGACAGTATTAGTGAGCCCAGAATCCCCAAATGTTAAAAATCTCAATTTAGAGTTATCCCACCTGCTGGATGAATGCTTTTTAGGACGTCCCACAGTAAGACTTGGGCGTCCTTATGCGATCGATATGGGGTGAAGGAAGACAACACTCAACAGAAAAAAAAATAACCACACAGTAATCCGTTTTAGACCATTCTGAATCCAAATCCACGAAAAAAACCATAGGTGTATGTCTGTGTGTGTGTGTGTATGTGTGTGTGTGTGTGTGTGTGTGTGTGTGTGTGTGTGTGTGTGTGTGTGTGTGTGTGTGTAACAAAATCTTGTGTACTCTGCACAGGCCTTAGTTCTCAACCGATTTTCGTGGTTCTTTTTTTCATCGACGCGGAAAACTATCTAGTTGTGCACTACGGCGCTGGAATTTCGAATTTCGCCTTTTAAGGGAGGGAAAGGGGGGGTTAATGCTTAAAAAACGTAAGTTTGCGGGCATAATCTTATAAACTCTGCCCAGGCCTCAATTTCCAACCGATTTGTGTGTTTCTTTTTTTGTTTGACTAAAATAACTTCGGAGTTGTACATGAATTCACCTGAGTACCAAAATTTGCAAGAGGAGGGGATGGGTGGGGGATAATATTACAAAATATCCAATTTTTCAATATTTCGGTTCCTTTACTGCTTATTAATTGTATCCAAGCTTTGAAATTGAGGAAAAATTCTCATTATACCTTAGGATTTGCATGAATTACTTCCTGTACCACCATGGAAATAAAAGTGGTGCCAGCATGGTGCCAGGGCACCATAAACCTCATATTTCTTGGGTTTTTTGGTGTTTCACCTTGAATACGGATGTGACATTCGACGGACTGCCTACTAAACCTAATAGATGAGAGTTCAATGTCACGACGTATTTCAGCTTTGGTGCCAGACTGGCACCATTGGTGGTGGGGGGGGGGGGGTGAACTCGAATTCGCATGTTGGGTGTCGTAGATCATGGATTTTAAAATGCTCTTCAGATTCGAGGCTCCCATGATGCTAGAGATGTTAAGGTGGATAATGGTGAGGGGGGGGGGGTCAGTATTTCTTGCCTAAAGTAATAAATAAATTACATCGAGTGAAACAGTTTTATCGCTTAACAACTGGTTAAACTGATCCAATACTTATCCAATGGGACGTCCCCTGGAATGCATGCATTACTAAACAATATGTTTTGTAATGTCTAGACCGTGGCTAACGAAGAAAAGATGATGTACGTTTCAGTTAAATCCCAGAATGGAAAAAAAATTTCAATGTGAATTTCACATGTCTCAGCTACTTCAAAACCGCCGAAGGTGCGAAGGAGGAGGAAACTCAATTCGGTGTTTCAAGGGACAACGATTTTTTTTCTATAAACTGTTTTACAATCATGAATTAACCTTAATTAAGTAGCCTTTTTGATCATATAAAACAAATAAAAACAATACCTAAACAATAAAAAGAAATTACAATAACAAACAAATTTGTATTTATGTAGCTCTATTTATAGTGAGGACAAAACATGAGGACAAAATGTAATTAAATTTGTGATATCTTAGAGGATTTTTGAATAAAACACTGTTTAGATATCGAAGTCTGTATCTTTTGATGAAATTTGGTATGTGGCCTGTTGATGAAATTTGGCCAAAGCCTGTTGTCGGCAGTAGAAATGTGTGTCGTGCTTATTCGTTCTTACTCTTTCCGTTTGTAAAATGTGATAGCAGCATATAAAAGCATGCTGTGTGTGTGTGTGTTCTTAGCATGATGCATATAAAATATGGGTGATTCACTATCTACATACCAACCTATTCAAACTCGATATTTGAATAGTTACTATCTTTTTCGTATCCATCCTCCTTCAATCGAGAACAATCCAAACGAGTTTTGCTTCAGAACGTCGAACCAGCTTTACTAGGAGCTCAGCAGTTGAAAAGAGGTGGAACCGCAGGGAAAGAGCCGGCTAGTTCTCGGATCCTCATTATTCCTGCTATCCTAAAACCGTTGACTCGCCGTTCAATGGCAAAATGACATAACTCAAATATCTGGAATTCTCGGCTCGGATTTATTAAAACTTTCTGGAATTTACATTATTTGAACGTATCAACGAGCATAAGATAGATCCAATTAAATTAGATTAAATTAAAAGATGGTAAGTAGTTGGAATACCAACAATACCATCGTACCTAGTGCTACCTAATAATACTACCTATATCGTACTACCTAATAGGTTTGGAAAACCTATCAGAAATTACCTCAATGATACCTACCTAATCTTATTGCAGTTAGCAAAAATTTTCAAACAAAAATTAAGATATCGCAATGAACACAAAATTTTCAGCATGGACATTTTGAAATTTTTTCACTGAATTCCATTTTAGAACAAAACGATTCCGTAAGTTTTTTTCCCAAAACTCATATACAGGGTCCCACAAGTTATGGTCCACCCTCCGGCATTTCCGTATTTAATTACGTAATAAAATGGGCCCAACGCCATTTTTCATATTTTTTTGTAAAGAATTCAGCAAAAATACTTTTGCGCAAAAAAAATGCGCGCAATTGTGCGCAATTGACACTAACTTTGTTTTTTCAGATGGGAACCCCCATTTTTTATTGCAGATTCAGATTCTACGTCAAATTTCACGAGAAATTCATACCCGAACCGATTTTTTTCATTGCGTGCAACTGGTACTTTTCGCGCTTTTTGACTAGGGTGCGCAAAAGTGAATTTTTTTAAACCCCAAGTATGGCACATGTTTTGTCATTATTTTTGAAGCTGAATCACGTGGTGAGGTCCTTTCTTCCATTTCATCGTTATTTTTCCAAATTTAGAAGGAAAAATAATGTTTTTGGACTTTATTTTCCCTCCCCCTTTCGCGACACGGGCTGGGGACCGGCTATGGCAGGATTAAAAATAAATTCCTCTCTTCTAAATTTAAAAAAAAATTTGGAAAGTAGGTAGGTACCTACTACTTTAATGTAAAAAAAATCAAAAAGCTTCTCATCTAAAAAGCTTTAAAAAACATTAAAAGTTACTTGTCTGCAGGCAAAAAAAGGTAATTTCGAGCAGTTGCTGTGATTTTTTAATTTCATTATTAGTATCCTAGTTTTTAATTACTACTTTTTTTCGGAGATTTTGTAACTATTAATTTTTTTTTGAAAATTTTGAGATGAGAAGCTTTTTGATTTTTTTTTTACATTAAAGTAGGTAAGTAGGTACCTACCTACTTTCCAATATTTTTTTTTAATTTAGAAGTGAGGAATTTATTTTTAATCTAGCCCGTATTGCGAAAGGGTCAGGGAAAATAAAGTCCAAAAACATTATTTTTCCTTCTAAATTTGGAAAAATAACGATGAAATCGAAGAAAAATCACCACGTGATTCAGCGTCAAAAATAACGAAAAAAAAGTGCCACACTTGGGGTTAAAAAAAATTCGCTTTTGCGCACCCTGGTCACTTTGCGCGCGAAAAGTACCAGTTGCACGCAATGAAAAAAATCGATTCGGGTATGAATTTCTCATGAAATTTGACGTAGAATCTGAATCTGCAATAAAAAATGGGGGTTCCCATTTGAAAAAACAAAGTTAGTGTCTATTGCGCGCAATGTTTTTGCGCAAAAGTATTTTTGCTGAATTCTTTACAAAAAAATTTAAAAAATGGCGTTGGGCCCATATTGTTACGTAATGAAATACGGAAATGCCGGAGGGTGGACCATAACTTCTGGGACACCCTGTATGAGTATATTATTTCGCGATATGCATAAGTTATATTCACTAAGTGAATATAACAACAAGAACAAGTCTTGTTATGAGAGAACTCAATACAATTTCCTAGAAATTGCACATTGAAATGATAAAAGGAAGAAACATAGCTGCGACGAGGTTCGGAAAAATACTGCGTTCAGACCAGGAGGAATGAGTTGATTGAGTTTCCCACTGGAGGAAGAAAATGCGCTTTAGCAATTTTATTTACAAACTGAACAAAATGTCATCAATTTGGCGGCCTTGATTTTCATAGGGGACCATCTACACGCCAATCTGAACAATCCTTGAAAATTCTTTCTTTTTTTTCTCAATAAATTCACGTTTCCGCATGCGCAGAGGCTACTATCGATTCGGGAGCGATGGTTTTCATAGGGGACCATCTAAACGTACCATCTACCTGCACAATCGATGACAATTTCTTTGAAATCGGACAATTTACAATGTCTTCATGACAGACACAGATACAGACAGACACGGGAACCAAAATTGTTCAGGAAGTCATACAACGTAAAACGCGAGTCGAAATTTTGATTTTGGAGAATTTTTTTCTCAACCTTGAAAACTGAAAACAATATTTTCGCTACCTACCTTGGTAGACTCGGAAGAAAAATCTTGATACACACAAATTTATAATAATTGTTTATTTTAACAATAATGAAAACAACGCTTCAGAAGGCTAATACAAGAAATAATAATACAATGAAAATAAATCTTACATGAACAAAAAAAATCGTAATAAAGTCGGGAACATTTTGACAACGCACCCGCTGAAATCACTCGTGAAATATGTAGGGAACCATCTCGAGGTTAGTACCCGTACCAACCCTGAATATATCACCAACATCAAACGATGAAAATGATTTCCACAGACGGACACTGAACTAAATTTGTTCGCTGCTCTCACTCATAATTCGATTGAAAATTCTTATTCTGGAGCACCAACATTATTTGTTGATCTGCTGGACGTATACAGCACTACCATATCTTCGTTATCTTTGAAGCCACAAAATCACGTGTACGGTGAAATAACAGAATGCTGACAGGAGGAAATGCTGCATTCTGATGGCATCAATAACACTCACATATGGGTCTGTACGTTATGTTATAAATGGGATGACGAAATTCGCTTCTTATAGTCTTCCCTCGCTGTTGGCGGCTCTGAAAGATTTATTCATACAAGCGAGAATCCGACACTTACGAAGCCCAGGAGGTACGTCGAGTCGAGATGAGAAACTGCCGTTTTCAACTGCGAACGAATTAGGTAGAGCAGGCAGAGTGTAGGTATAATAAGGTACATCGGTATCCGAGTCAGCTCTCGAGATGATGGGACTGGGGCGTTACGTGTCCTGATGGTCCCCAGTGATATTTTGCACCGGTCAAAAGTTACGCAATTTGAACCCCGAGAGAGTTCCAGATTACTTTATTCTCCTGATTTATTTTTAACAAAGCTTTCTCGAGCAGTTCTAGTCGATTAGCGAAACCCTTCGCATCTAATTTTCGTCCCGAAGGAAAACACAATGCCAGATAGTATCTGTGTTTTACCAACGAACCCTCCTCTGACAGGGTCTATCCTGGTATATTGGTGGGTTTCAACTACAGACCCTGAGAACGTTTTCTTCTTTTGGTTTATTGTTTTCAATAATGAACCTTTGAATCGACCATTAAAAAAAAATTAATTTTAACACCCCCTCAAAATTTGTTGGTTAACGTTTCAAGGTACGTAGAATCCGAAAATCTAATAAAACGCTGTAAATTATTACACAAAGGTGAAGTAAATAGAGCACTCGAAACTGCTCTCGAACCTGGACTCGAACCAGGACTCAAACTCGGACTCGAACCTGGACTCGAAACTGAACTTTAACCTGGACTAGAACCTATACTCGAAACTGGACTCGAACTTGGACTCAAACCAGGACTCAAACTCGAACTCGGACTCGAACCTGGACTCGAAACTGAACTTTAACCTGGACTCGAACCTGTACTCGAAACTGGACTCAAACCAGGACTCAAATTCGGACTCGAACCTGGACTCGAAACTCACGGAAAGCGACGGTTAGTTCAATAGAGCTAAGTGGTCTCATTCCATTCCAAAAGTTAATTCTATTTTAACCCATTTCAAGCCAAGGGTGGAAATAACGGAGAAGTGAGAGGAGGAGGATGAACTTTTACAAGATGGCGGCCGAAATAAGGCATAATTTGGTCACCAATTGAGAGCGAAAATACCCCAAATTTTATGAATTTTACATTTTAATGGGATTAAAGTGGCCTCAGTCTTCCAAATCGACGTGATTTATCCGACTCGAGATCGCCCAGGATCGAATTTGAGCCATCATAATCATGCTTTCGGCCAAAAGGCCTCCTTTAAAAAAAAATTCCAAAACCGCATCGAGCTCCCGAATGTCGAAGGATTTTTTTTTTTACGAGTATAGGAACAGCATGAACGAGAAAAAATTCCCCTAATAAGATTTTCCACTATTTTCAATATTTAAAAAAGACGATGCTAAAACGCATCAGTGGCCGGTAATGGGTTTAATTGATGAAAAAAATACACCTTCAAATCAAAAAGTTAGGGCGTTTTGAAAAAAAAACAACACCCATATTCCACCTCTTAGAAGTTACTGACAATAAACAAAATGCTTTGCGGCACAACTAGACCACAAATTGAGCCCATTTACCGAATTTCACCAAAATCGGTCCATGTAGGGTCCAATCCAATGTAGGGTCGAGCTTGCAATAAATGGAATTAGAGATATTTGTTTCTAGGATTGTTTGGTATAGTGTGAGTATGGAGAAACCAAGTTTTCGACCTCAAAAGCCCTTGACAAAACTTTTGATAGGCAAAAAATCTGGAAATTTTCCGACTTATTTCGGTTTTTCTCTTTTTACGTCTGAACGACGCATCCTAGCGAAATATTGACCATATATATAATGTAAGATCATTAAAATTTGCGTAGAATGAACTGGTCGAACTTTAAATTGGGACCTGAACAACGGTCACAATTGTTCGAACTCTTTGATTGATGCCCTACAACTTTTAGGGAGAGGGGTTGCGATTAATATTGATACTGCAATGATAAAACACATTCAAAGTGGGGGTTTCACGGTTTTTGGAGATTTTGGGAAAAATCGATGGTTTTTGACTGTCAGTTGTGACCATGCTTCACGTCCCAATTTGAAGTCTGGCCAGTTCATTATGTATATGATCAATATTTCGTTAGGATGAGTCGTTCAGACGTAAAAAGAGTTAATTAATTCAATAAAGAAAGCGATTCACATTCGTGTCTGTGTTTAATCATTCATCCAACTTCATTTCCATGTCACTCCATGTCCAGGTCCTACAATGGACCTGGACACCTCTGTGAGGAACTGTGACCTCTGGACCTCTGTGAGGTTTCATTCGATTCTTAAAATTCACTACTCTTCTAACTTTTTTTCAACACTTTCAATTGAAAAAAAAAAATATCTTCATAAGGCTTCATTTTGTCTATAAATAAAATCTTCTAATCTCAAAACATCAATAACACAGGTACACGAAAAAATATCTTTTTCAACTGCCTCGAATATTATGACTGATTTTTATGTTTTTTGGTGCGCTGAATCCAAATCTGGTAGCCATTTAGCTCCATCTCGTACAGATGTTTTGCTATATTGGGTTATCCCTAGTCACTGGGTTATAAATAAGGCTCATTTCTCTATGGCAAGCACTAGCAAAGATTTATTGCAATATTCCGTAAATCGAAATCTCGTAAATGGAAACAGAAGAAAACAACGCAGTTCTCATGAAAATTCAAAGAATCTTTTGGTGGGCCCGTTTCTTCTTCCCCTGAATGTTCCTCTTGGTGCGTTGCTTGGCGTATTTTTCATCAAGAGTTTCCCGTAGCAGCAACCAGCAGAAATCGGCCATAATATTAGTGTTCCATCTTCTTAGTACCTTCTCTCTGCGTCCTTGATGTCCTGGTGGAACCGCTCACCCTGCTCTTCACCGTACGCCCCCAGGTTTTCGGGAAAGTAGTTGACATGGGAGTTCATGAAATGCACCTTCAGGCTCATATTACAGCCTTGTTCTTTGAAGGCAGTGAGCATCCTGGCAACAATATCCTAGTAGTTGTCATCCCGCCTGTTCCCCAAGAATTTGAGAACTACATCCTTGAAGGATTCCCAGGCTTCTTTTTCCTTCTCAGACATTGTTGTAGTAAATGATGCATCTGCGATCAGTTTCCGGTAAGAAATCAAATTTTGCAAGAAAACGTGACGTGATAGAGCATTTTGGCTATTTTTACTGGATTCAGCGTTCTAAAATCTAGAGGAATCAGTTGCTAAACTGGAGGCAGTTTTTTGGTCGTGTACCTGTGTAATTAAGTACCTTGCACTACCCTCATATGGGAGGCTACTATTAATAGGGGGTTGATGATTTTCATAGAGGACCATCTACACGCCAACTCGCACAATTCTTGAATTTGTCATCGAAATCATACAATAACATCGTATAGTTTCTTTAAGGTTTTCATGACAGACAAACAGACAGTCAGACACGGGTACCAAAATTTATTCAAGAAGGCCTAAAACGTAAATCGCAATTATAAATTTTGATTTTGGAGAATTTTTTTTTTTCAACCTTGAAAATTGAAAACCATGCTTCCGCTTCCTTGGTAGACACGGAATAAAACAATTGAAAATCGGTTAGAATATTCCTTTAAAAATTCGTTCATCCACGAATGGGACTTCATTATGTCCCACGTTGTCTTCATCACATTTTATCGTACAAAATTTATCCTCCGACTGAATCAATCATAACGAAATTAAAATGGTCGACCATCCCATGATGTATTTGCAGTTGTAATACAACTTAGGAAGGATTTCTGGATCTATGATAGAGCAAAGTCACGGCCGGTTTTAGTTATTCTACAGTCCACCCGGAAAAGGCCACGTTGAATCTGTAGGAGTGAAAGGGAATTTTTTTCGGCTAAGTTCACCATAAAAATACGGTTCTAGCCTTCCGATCCTCGTTTCGTAAGCGGCTACACGAAATGTCAAAATCCTTTTCGGATTTCTGCCTCGTTTGTGTTTTAAGTACACCGAAAGTGAGCCAATAAGAAACGCTTCCGGTCCGCCCCTGGCTTGTTCGTCCATTGAAGAACATCAGTGTAAAGAAGAATGAGCCACTTTGTTTTCACTTTCCAAGAAAAAAAAACTGTTTCTAAAAAATCATAGATTCCACTAGCGTTTTACGTTTTAGATTTTCCGAACAATTTCGATTTCGTGTCTGTCTGTCGGTCTGTGTCGGCAAATCCTTGTAACGGGTAAAACTATACGAAGTAACTGCCCAGTTGTGGTTTAGCCTTCGTCGGGTGAAGACGTATCGACAGATAAACATCTCTTCTTGCCGTCTCCAGCCGATTTCGAGGTAAACTCCAATACGATCACTCTTACAAGGTCAGTCTCCACTAACACATTGGTTTTAGTGGTTCCCTAATACACTATGGAGCGAGACAGCGATGGACGGGCGAAAGTCCCCCCTGATAAGAGATCGAACGCACCTAACATTGAAAACATGCCATTAATTAATAGCGAGTTCATAGAACGAGTATCTAAAAACCAATTCCGTCCGAATGATAAAGGTCCTTTCTTTGTTTTTATTGAAGGCACAGAATCTAAAATTGGAAAGACCCACCCTATGGTTTTTGGACGATGGTTATTCAGCCAATCTAACATAGACAAAAAGCTTATCACAAACGTTATTCGCGTCGGTGGAAACAGAATTAAGGTCGAACTGGCTACTTCCAAAGCAGCTAATGAGCTCGTCAATAATGCTTGCTTCAAGTCCAAAAAACAATTTGCTTATATACCAGACACCCTGATTTATAGAACAGGCGTAATTAGGCACGTAGATCCTTCATTGACAGATGAGGAAATATTATCAGAAATGAACTCACCTATATCACCTATCAGAGTCAAGCGCCTAGTGAAAACAACTTTTAATCAAGATGGATCAAAGTCGACTACTAAGTTACAAACATGCTTTCTCACTTTTGATGCCCAACGGATTCCAGAGTTCATATCAATATACGGAGCTAGATGTCGGGTTGACACTTATGTGCCACCTGTACGCCAATGCTCACTTTGTTATCGCATAGGTCACGTTAAATTTCAATGCGTATCAGGGTTGCGTTGCCTGCATTGCGCCGAGCAACACACATCTGAAGAATGTCCCAAAGAGAAGAGAAATTTGCACTGCATCAACTGTAATAGTAATTCACATGCCGCGAATAGCAAAGTATGTCCGGTTTATGTCGAATCCTTAAAAAAGAAAAAAGAACAAGTATTAGCTGACAGCTACGCTACTGTAACAAGAAATTCCTTTGGTGTGCTTACTAAAAGTGCGGCAATGGAAAATGTAGATGCTGATGATACAGAAGAGTTTCCTCCCATAATTCAATCCACCCAGGAAAGAAGAACGGCCTTACGCAAAACGACTAGAGCACAACCATACCAACGTCCAAACAATAGGAAGAAATCATATATGGGTGAATGTGTCGACGGGAGGCAAAGGGCGACCCCTTTCCTTGAAAACCCTATCAACCCATCAAATATTGAAAATCGTAGTCTTTCAAATAATTCTAGACCCCGTACTGTCAGCCGACGGTCCGAAAGTCCCTCTATGGAGATCGACCATGAAGATTTGGTCAATCATGCCTCACAGGCCATTTACAGGTTATTGTCTCAAAGCGATGCATCTCAAGATGAACTCCACCTTCCTTTATCAAACATTCTTAACGATTTACTAACAAAGGGCACAAGTGCTCCGCCTGACGACTGATTAAAAAATATAAATATATTAACTTCTGAATCCCCCATGATACCTCCTCATTACATTATACTACGAGTAGCTACATATACTCTAATAAAACAATAATGAACTCAAATAGAAATAAAATATCAATTCTTCAATGGAATGCTAGGTCACTGGTAAGCAATAAGGGTAGTTTGGAACATTTTTTATCCTTAACACCCGTAACTGCAGTTGCAGTTTCGGAAACTTACTTCCACCCGCGTAGAGCATACACATTTCGGGGATATAACGTGTTGCGAAGCGATAGATCAGACGCCCGAGCTGGAGTGGCATTACTCATAAAGCGAGGCGTCAAATTCAAAGAATTGAACGTCATCTCAAACATTGAGGAATTCTCCTGTGTTGCAGCCGAACTCGATCTAAATGGAAGGTCTATCAACATAGTTTCAGTTTATAACAACCATAGGAATGCAGTCACGCAACCTGAGTGGGAGTCCTTTTTCAGGCGAATCCCACAACCTTCTATCATTTTAGGGGATTGGAACTGTCATAATACGCTGGTTGGTACCTCATACACAGATCGCAAGGGAGCAGCGCTCCTTGAGGCAACAGCAGAATGCAACCTTGTATTTTTGAACGATGGGTCTCCAACATTAGTCCCTGCAGCTAACCAAAGAACCGTATCAGCAATCGATATCTCTTTTGTATCTCCTCAACTAGCTGCGGAATTCACTTGGGAAGTTCTTACTGATCCAATGGGTTCCAACCATAGACCAATTCTTATGACTACTGACCAAGACGAGCCTAACGGTCCATTCTTACCGTCAAGAAGGTGGAATATTAACAAAATGGATTGGTCAAATTTCCAAGACTATCTCGAGTCGAGGGAGCAGATGGGTGACCTAACAAACACAAACTATGAAATGTTCATCTCCATAGTAGAAGAAGCATGCAATCTTAGTGCCCCTTTATGTACACCATCCCAAGGAAGGCTTCGAAACTACTGGTGGAACGACGAATGTGCGGAGGCGGTGAGAATTCGAAAAGCTGCGTTCCAACTTTATAAGGACGACCCCAACCTCGAGACATTCATAGCGGCTCAGAGAGCTGCGGCAGCAGCAAAACAAATAATCAAACGTGCGAAATCGAAAGCCTTTAAAACCTTCTGTAGCCAACTTAATAAATCCACGCCCATCAAAGAGATTTGGAGCCAATTGCGCGTTCTGAAAAATTGGAAGCTCAAATCTAGAAGTCTCATACAGGAGGGAGAATGGACCAGCGACTTTTCCTCCAGCCTGTGCCCATTATGGTCACCGACACCTCCTTTGGATAGACCTACGGGTCAGCAATTTGACTGTACTGAGGAATTTTTTTTCAAACCCTTCGGATTCCATGAATTTGAAAGCGCTTGCTCCCGCTCTTCCTCTTCAGCACCTGGGAAAGACGGTATTCCATACGTGGTAATCAGTAAACTACCTCTAAACTACAAGAAGAAGCTTATAGAAATGTTCAATCTTTTTTGGCAAACTGGTACGTACCCATCAACTTGGAAGGATTACGTTATCGTTCCAATTTTGAAACCTGGTAAGCCTAACAGTGAGGCTGCTTCATACCGCCCAATTGCTCTTGCTTCGTGTGTCATGAAATGTTTTGAACGCCTAGTAAAGAACCGACTTCAGTGGTGGCTCGAGCATAGAGACATACTACCAAAAAGCCAATTTGGATTTAGAGCTCAAAGATCCACTACTGATGCCCTTACGCTTCTGATTACAGACATCCAGAACAGCTTCACAAACAACCAATCTACACTAGCAATTTTCCTGGACATATCCTCAGCGTATGATAATGTGTTGCTCCCAAATCTGTTCGACCGCATGCTCACATTGGGAATTCCTCGCTTATGCGCTTACAACATTGTTGAGCTCATTTCTGAGAGGCGAGTTTTTGTGAGAGTGAATGGTAACTTCGAAGAGCCGAGATATTCATGGAAAGGTTTGCCACAAGGAAGCATCTTAAGTACTATCCTTTACACTATCTACGTATCAGATATGGAGGTGATACTTCCTGATGGGGTCCGTATCATACAATACGCGGATGACGTCTGCATCTACTGTCATGGTACGGATTTCAATGAAAGCAGGGATCTCCTGAACGTCGCAGTGTCCTCATTGGCAATCTATTTGGAAAAACAAGGGTTATCAATATCATCAACTAAGTCTACTGTTTGCACTTTCAGTCGCCGTCGTAATGTACCCTTTGGAGATTTAATTGAATTAGGGGGTATCAGTTTCCCGCACTCAAGAAACGTAAGATTTCTCGGTATGGAGCTGTCTCACAAACTCAACTGGAATGGCCATATAAAAAAGGTTGAAGAGAAGGCCAACAGTCATCTAAATGTCATGCGTTCCTTCACCAACATATCCTGGGGCGCGGACCCACAAACAGCACTATTGTACTATAGAGCTACCATACGCAGTATAATTGACTACGGTTCATTTCTTTATGGAGCAGCAGCTCCGTCCACAATTTCAAAGTTGGATAGAGTGCAATACAGAGCCTTACGATTGGCATTGGGTCTTTTGACATCCACTCCCTTAAATGCTCTACTGGCGGAAGCTGGAGAACCACCCCTGAAACTTCGTAGGGAGCTCCTAGCTAAAAGAATCCTAGCATCCTTGTACTCAAGAGAAACTCCACAGTTTGAAGCAATAGTTCGGCTAGCCATCGACGATCTCACAAAGCCCTTCTGGGTGAAGAAAGTAACCCCACTTTTGTGTTCGGCTTGTACGGAGATCTCGACCGATTTGGAGTGGATCTCCCAATCAAGCATACCATACAGGTTCACCATAGCATTTGACCCACTGTTAGAACCCCTGGGGGTATCATCGCTTCCTCAATCAGCGTACCTATCTCAATCTAGTGCCAGAACTTTCCTGGATGATCTTCTTCTTAGAAAGTATCCCAACGCAAAATTGATATTTACGGACGGATCGCTCAACAATAATGGTGTGGGTTGTGCTTTTTTCGATTCCCATTCAGGGGTGAAAAAACAATACCGTCTATGGGACAAGGCTTCCATCTATTCGGCAGAAGCGTTTGCTATCAAGCAGGCCTTGAAATATGTCATGGACAACAACATCTACTACAGCCCCCAAGTTATTATAATTTCAGACTCCAAATCGGTATTGTCAAAAATGAAGAAGGTAAATCCCACTGCACGACTAAACTTCATCGAGAGCCAAATCGTTCATTATGTTCATCTCCTGAAGTCAGCTGGAGTCCAAATCAAATTTATCTGGATTAGAGGTCACTGCGATATACCTGGCAACAACGTGGTAGATGCATTGGCAAAACAGGCGGCAACACTTCCCCGTCACCAGCTCAGTGAATTCCCTGCTTCTGACTTGAATAGATCGTGGAAAACCGAACTGAAATCACGTTGGGAAGAATTCCATTCGGCATATCACGCTGGCTTCAGATATAAGAGAATGTTTCCCAACCCCCAACCAATACCATGGTTCACAAAAATGCCCACTCGGTCCAAGAACTTTTACAGGATAATATCAAGACTCAGGACTGGACACTGCATCACCAAGGCATACCTAATGCGTATTGGTAGAGCGGATTCCGAGCTCTGCGAACACTGCCTGGAAAAGGAAGATCCTGAACACCTCATCATGATTTGTCCATTACATACCTACAATCGTTTGATTCTATTCGGAAAGCTGACAGAATATTTACCAAGTCCATTCAACTTGGACACCATATTAACCGCCGAATCTATTGAAGTGTATGATGCAGTGGTGAGTTTCATCCTAGGAAGTGACATAAAAATATGACAAGTGGAAAAACATTATTTTATTCAAATTCTATAAGTAAAGTAATGATATTTCGATTTCCTTATTTGCAAGCGGAAAGAACATTAATTTATCCAAAAGTGCAAGAATTATGTTCAAAAGAACAAATTTTATGTTAAATTAATTTGTATGAAATGTAATGCGGCTGTATAGGTTAAGTCCTGATGCCAATAAATAATTAAAAAAAAAAAAAAAAAGTAACTGCCCAATATTGATGAAATTGTCAGGAATGAAATGGGCGTGTTGATGGTCCGCTAAAAATTCTTCGCGATCTTGTTGCCTTTACTCATGCGCAAACGTGAAACCCTTGTAACAGCCATAAATTCTACATTTTCGATCCGGACTTGGTGAAATTTCAAGGTTTTGTATGGATGAGACTGTAGACAGACTCTTCCAGTATGAAGCCCATGAAGATCAGTTTAATCGTAGCCACTGCTCATGTGAAATCCTAAATTTAAGCACAACTCTTACATTTTGCTTCCGAATCTTCCAAAGGAAGCGGAAGCTTTGTTTTCACTTTTCAAGGTTGAAAAAAATATTTTCCAACATCAAAATTTCCACTGGCGTTAAACGTTTTAGACCTTCCTGAACAATTTTGGTTCCAATTATTATCTACGTACCGTATTGGAGAATCCGTCGTAACCCATCATCTTCAGGACGTCGAGAGAGTACTAAAGTTTGTCAGTCCGTCGTTCTATTTATAGTCTGGGTGAAAGGGAAAACATGGAAATATACAAACTACTAAAATTACGGACGTATAATAAACAAAAACCTACTTGACACTACCTCAGACACTATACTCAAACCACTCGGCAAACTCATCCAAAAACAAAAAAACCCCACAGACGGATTTACTGACAACCTGAACAACAAAAGACAACGAACAGAAGTTAGTTATGTAAGGTAGTTTATAATATGTTGATAGTTTAGAATAGAAGACCACGTGGTCACTAAGTGGTTAATGTACAATTAGCTAATAGGATTTGTTTTATCTCTCCCTTTCACTTGACATGACAGACAAACATCCTTTCACCACGTGGTCTCGTTACCACGTGGCCCCCTTTCCTTTCTGATCCTTTCCCCTCCCTTTCACCCAGACTATAAATAGAATGACGGACTGACAAACTTTACAATTATTATCTACGTACCATATTGGAGAATCCGTCGTAACCAGAAAGTCGAGTATAGGAGGCGAGCGCCTTTTGATGTCGAGAGAGTACTGAAGTTTGTCAGTCCATTGTTCTATTTATATAGTCTGGGTGAAAGGGAGGTGAAAGGATCAGAAAGGAAAGGGGGCCACGTGGTAAGAGGAAACCACGTGGTGAAAGGATGTTTGTCTAGCATTAAAAGTGAAAAGGGAGATAAAACTAATCCTCTTAGTTAATTGTACATCACCACATGGTGAATCTATTTTTTTGCTTCCGAGTCTACCAAGGTAGCGGAAGCTTTGTTTTCACTTTTCAAGGACGAAAAAAAAGTTCTCCAAAATCAAAATTTTCACTAGCGTTTTGCGTTTTAGACCTTCCTGAACAATTTTGGTTCCGTGTCTGTCTGTCTGTGTGTCTGTCCGTCTGTCATCAAATCCTTGTAACGCGCATAACTATACGAAGTTATTTTCCGATTTCGATGAAATTTTCAGGGATTATGTGGATCAGGTTGTAGATGGTCCCCTATGAAAATCATCATCCCCGGACTGATAGAAGCGACTGCGCATGCGCAAACGTGAATTCCTTGTAACGGTCATAACTTCTACATATTCAATCCGATTTCAATGAAATTTTCAGGGATGTTACAGATTAGTATTTAGATGGTCCCCTATGAAAATCACCACCTTCGGATTGATAGTAGCCACTGCGCATGCGCAAACGTGAATTTCCTTGTAACGTCCATAACTTCTACATTTTCCATTCGATTTCAATGAAATTTTCAGGGATGTTACAGAGTAGTGTTTAGATGGTCCCCTATGAAAATCATAGAGAATTGTTTTCCATAGAGGGATTTATTTATAGAGGGGTGGTCTGTGAGAATCTCAAATCTTATACATGACAAGGCTTCAATAGCTCAAGGACAGAGTCTTGATTTGTGCTCCAGGGATCGCGGGTTCGAATCCCAGCCGAGGCTAAGAATTTTTTTGATCCAATCACATACATCTACTCACTTAATTTTTCATCCGAATTTGATGGAATTTTCTAGGATGCTCCAGATTAGCGTGTAGATGGTCTCCTATGAGGGTAGTGAAAGGTAGGTACTTAGAGATTGGTGTTTAGAGATTAACTACTATGCATCTGATCATCTATACAATCGGGTTATGGATACGAGGAAGCTATGTGCCACACCCACTTGGCAGAAGTTTTTTTCAAATTTATTGTTTGAAATTATGATATTCTAGGTTGTTTGGTTGTCTGGAAGTTAGTGGAGTCATAAGGGTGCTGTTTGCGTTCGTAAGGAGTTGTGGTAGTGTGTTCTGTTCGGTGTCTTTTGTTGTTCAGGTTGTCAGTAAATCCGTCTTTAGGGGTTTATCGTTTATGGATGAGTTTGCCGAGTGGTTTGAATATAGTGTCTGAGGTACTGTCAAGTAGGTTTTTGTTTATTATACGTCCATCAAATTTACGTAGTTTGTATATTTACATGTTTTCAAGTATGTTCAGTCGTCGTCCTTTCTGTTGTCGGTGGAGGAGTGTCATGCTGTTTTTTTATGTCGGATAATTCATGTCCGTGGTCGTATACGTGGTTTGCGTAGTTGGAGCGTCCAGTGTTGAGTCGGAAAAATTTGATGTGTTCGGTGTATCTTGTTTTTAAGCTGCGTCCTGTTTGTCCAACGTATGTGTGTTTACAGCTGCAAAAGAGTTTGTAAACTCCACTTCTGTCGTATGTGTTGGTTTTGTCAATGCAAGCTGGTTTACTTTGATGCAATGAAAAGACGTAAAATGCAATTTTGTTGTGGTTTATATGAATAGTAGACTGTATTTTATCAATTATTAGGCGAAGATTTAGGATCTGAGAAACAATTTAATTGGCACATCTTGGAGAAAGATAATTATGAACTTTCTCACCGGTTTGTCTGCGCAGACTCGTGTCCCTGGGCCCAGGGTGAAGAGGTGATGTCCAGGTGTTCTTCCAAGAGCTCAAAATTATACTTCCAACAATACAAAAAGGGCAAAAACAACCATAAGGGAATTTGAATATACTGATTTAGATGAATTTAAGGTTTAGATTTCGGACCGATGCGAGCTGGCCCTCTTGAGCGCACAATACCAACTGATTTGTGGAGGTGAAATCGCTCTATAAGGTTAAATAAAGGATAGATCTGACTCCAAGCGCCAATATTACAAATGAAATAAACACTCGCATTTGATTCAATTCACAATTATCCACAAGCGTTCAGTTGGTTTTTCAGTGAGTTGTCAGTTCTGAATGTGATCGAAAGTCCATCCTTCTGGAGCCAGCCATAACTCCTACATTGCGAAGGTAACGTCTAGGGATTGTGCGAGTTGGCGTGTAGATGGTCCCTTATGAAAATCACCACCCCCGGACTGATAGTGGCTGCTGCGCATGCGCAAACGAGTATTTCCTTGTAACAGCCATAATTTCTGCAAATTCCAACAATATTCAGAGATAGTTCAGATTGGCGTGTAGATGGTCCCATATGAGGGTGGTGCAAGGTATGTTTATTTATTTATTTAATCATGTACGGGCAAGCCCAATTCAATACAATAGTATACAAAATGTTGAACGTTAATTATAGGAAATAAGACATGAGATGTGACATGAGAGGTGACTTTAATACTGCGAGGGAGGACTTTAATACTGCGAGAGACTTAATACTGACTCAATACTAGTGACTTAAATACTGCGAGGGAGGAGTTATAAAAGTCAAAATTTGGTTGAAGGGACAAAAAAAGATTAGCACTGCGTGGTAGGCGGTAGAGAGGGCGATTTCGCTGGTAATTGTAGGGAGAAAACGGAACATAGAAGAGAGGAGATGAGCGGGCAGCTTCGCGTGGAACATGGAACTAGATCCTTGAGAGCAATGAAGGGCTGTTTATCGTTCCATTTATGACCCTGTACAGCATGGCGAGATCAGCGGATGTACGACGGGTTTCAAGAGTACCTACTCAGCTTACACCGCTCCAGCAGGGAAACATAGTCCACCTCCGCAGATTGGATACCCAATTTGAAGGCAACGTAGCGGAGGAAGTTATGCTGGACCCTCTCCAAACAATTTCTGTGCACGGCATAATGGGGCGACCAGACAGTAGATGCGTACTCCATAATTGGGAGAATGAGCGCTTTGTACAGGGAAACGATGGCTGGAATACTAGTAAATTCCCTTGTGTTCCGCTTCAGGAAACCCGCAACCACCTCAATGTGCTCTATGAAGCCGAGCTGCTCATCACACCAAATACCAAGGTCTTTGATCCGGGTGGAATGCTGAAGAGGGGATGTAGAGATTGCTGTTTTGAGATTACTTACTATGCATCGGATCATCTATACAATCGGGTTATGGATACGAGGAAACTATGTGCCACACCCACTTGGCAGACTTTTTTTCCAGCATTGAAAATAGAAAACAATGCTTTCGTTATATTGGGAGACTCGGAAGCAATTTTTGAGTGGGTAGTCAATGAAATACTGGAGACAAGTAGAGTATTGACATTTTCATGTCTTTGCCCTGGCACATAGCACAAAAAACTGTCACAAAATTGCGTAACGAAATTGTGTTACAGTGCCTTTATAATGATTTCCGCTTACAACGACCCCCTTGTTAGGTTTGTTCCTTTTCTACACTTTTTAACCCACAAAAATCGTTCACCACTCGTTGGAAAGCTCTCGATTTAACGAACATTTGCATGTTATCCATAACATATTGACTATACGAATAGCGGAGCTATGGGCATAACTGTTCTCATATTTTGTTTACAAACTACTGATCGTGAGTGTAGAAGATAATAAATCCGGAATCGTCTATTTTATTGAAATTAGGTACCTACCTCTTAATATTAATAATTGTGTCAATTTGTAACATAATATATCTATGTTATTATGTTAATGATTCGTTTCACTTTCTGACAACAACGGAGGGTGGGTTATAAAATCCTATAGTGAGGTAAAAAGCAATAGGTAAAGACATGAAAATGTCCCAATGCGTTGCAGACTCGTATGCAAGCGTTTTGAGTTGAGTTGTATCTTCTACATCGTCTATAACGGATCGAATAGCAGATTTTGATTTTGACATTGTCATTATTTTACAACTGAAAAGTACTCATGAATTTTTCCAAGATCCCATTTTCTTCCATTGTCATCCTGGGACGCGATAAATCTTGGATTTTGCAGAAGGTACTTGAAAGATTGCTGTACCTACCAATTGTAGTACTCTTCAAGAATTGTAAATGATTGATACAGTTTAATAAATCATTCTTTTTTTCTTGGTCGATTCCAAAGGTTTATTATTGAAAATAATAAACCAAAATGAGAGATTGTAGTGTTGTAAAGCAGAAGCACTGATAAATTCTCCCATATGAGTTCACCATAATTTTGAGTCGCCCCATATGAGTTTCACAATTATGTTACTGTCATTCCAAATGTTTTGTCAACACAATTGTGTAGAAAAGGTTTTTTTTTCCCCATGTGGATCTATCTTATCTGACTCTCCATCTTGGTCCCAACCCCAAACCCTTTCAAATTCACAAAATCGGGAGATTAGATTGTAATTGATGTTGGAGGAAAATCGCTTAAGCTTGTGCATGGAGTCGACGGAAGATTTTTATGTATACCTACTCTTGATCATTTCATATTTTTTGAGGTTTTTGAACTCAAAAATTGTTGAAAATTGGTGACTTGTGCTACTCGAGTGGTAGTGTTAGAAGGTGGAGCTGCTGATGGAGTCGCACTGAGAAGACCTGGCCTGCAGGACGGGAGGGATGAGGAGGCGAGCGGGCATCGCCAAATGAGGCGTCAGCTCGTCCTATTGAGGAGCAGCGATGGCCGATTGAGGGAAGCGGAACACGCAATCCGTCGCAAACAAAAAGAGTCCCCCGCGGAGGAAGACGCGCCGGCGACTTTCTCTGTCGCTCGGAGGTGTCCGAGTTGCGGCCGAAGAAAAATCCCTTGCATAACCGCGACGCAGCGGAAGGGCGCGGGCAGCGTCGCATTTCTTGTCCGCTCGGGATCGTTTCACGTAGGTACCCCCTCCGAACGGACACCCTCGAGCGGTTGTGGGCGCGCGTCTTCGTTTCGGACCGCCAGGTGGCCGCGCCCGCCCTTTCTGACCTCCCAGCCTGCCTACGATTCCTCCTATTACGATTACGATTGCACAAATGAAAAGAAAAGATTATTAACACAATTGAGCAGCTTGATTCCAAAAGGTACTACAGGTATCCATTCTGGTCAAACGTGAGAAAAACGCGAAAAACCACAGCAACGTGAAACAGTACTGCTCTAGGGGATCTGGAGAATCTGAATAATTAATGAGAATAAATTAATCGTTGCTCTATTTTACCCCTAGCGAACTATACGTTTCGTTTGAATACCTATTCCTTGTTGGAGATCAACCTAGGACTAGGGATGATGAATGAAAGATACAAATTGAATTAGGAAAGATAAATAGATATATTATCCTACAATCAATGAGGCTTGTATCTATATGTGAGGGGGGGGGAGGAAGTATCAAAATAGTTTACCTATTAGGTATATCTTCGGATTTGAACCACGAGGGTGAGGGAAGTGATCTTGTATGAAAGTAATGTACTTACAGATCGGTGTCTGGTATTAGACTGGAGGGCTATCCCTCGAGCGGAAGAATCGCTCCATCGAATCACGAATCAGGTGACAGAGTAACTGGTGCTCCGTCACAAACGTGAAACAAGTGGGTGTGGCACATAGCTTCCTCGTATCCATATCCCGATTGTATAGATCAATCTCTAAGTACCTTCCACTACTCTCACAGGGGGCCATCTACACGCTAATTTGAACAATCCTGAGAAATTTCGTCGAAATAGGATGGAAAATGTAGAAGATATGGCTGTTTAGAGGAATTCACGTTTGCGCATGCGCAGTGACTACTATTAGTCTGGGGGAGATAATTTTCGTAGGGAACCATTTACACGCAAATCCTTACAATCCTAGGAAATTTCATCAAAATCGGAAGAAAAATGTGAAAGTTATGGCTGTTACAAGGAATTCACGTTTGCGCATGCGCAGCGGCTACTATTAGTCTGGGGGTAATGATTTTCATAGGAAACCATCTACAACCTAATTCGCACAATTCCTGGAAATGTCATCGAAATCGGATGAGAATTATAGAAGTTATGGCTGTGGCAAGGATTTCATGACAGACACACAGACAGACAGACACGGAACCAAAATTGTTCAGAAAGGTCTGAAACGTAAAACACGAGTGGAAATTTCGATTTTGGAGAACTTTTTTCGATTTTAAGCCCTTGATTTTCATAGGGACCATCTACTCGCCAACCCGCACAATGCCTGAAAATTTCATAGAAATCGGACAATAACTTCGTATAGTTATGCGCGTTACAAGGAATTCATGACAGACGGACGGACAGACAGACAGACAAGGAACCAAAATTGTTCAGAAAGGTCTAAAACGCAAAACGCGAGTGAAAATTTTGATTTTGGAGAACTTTTTTTTCGTCCTTGAAAATGCACGTTTTTCCTCGTTTAAACAAAATTTCCCCCTTAAACTATTGCAAAATATCTTTTGACTACACCGTGTTTTTTTAACTTATGCTCTGAGGATCCTCCCGAAGTAAACAATGTTTAGTTAGTCAAGAATATTTTGGTGAAAAGGATGACCTTTTTTTATTTTTTAAATGTAAACCTTCGTTTTTTGGCTGATTGAGGGATCAGACTCGAAGTGAGTGGCGCGACGAGTTTCATGAATGAGCCGCGGAAGTCGAGTAAGAATGAAATTCCACCTGCTTCACAGTCTTTCTCGACCTCAGTCACGATCTGGTCCTTCACGCATCCTGAGTGGAGGGTGAGGAATTGTGGAGATGTTTGAGGTAAGTGTAGATCCTGCTGGATGTGGATGACTTCTTAGAAAGGATTGAGAGGATTTCTGGGATTCCTAGTAATTGGAGTGGTGTCTGAGGAGCGTTGATCCAACAGAGTGTGGGATTGGTGGTGATTTTTGAGGTAAGTGTGGATCCTGCGGGATGTGGATGACTTGTTAGGCAGGATTGAGAGGATTTCTGGGGTATGTGGATCCCTCTTGATTGGAGTGGCGCCTGAGGAACGTTAATCCCCCAGAGTGTGGAATCGGTGGTGATTTTTGAGGTAAGTGTGGATCCTGCGCGATGTGGATGACTTGTTAGGCAGGATTAAGAGGATTTCTGGGGTATGTGGATCCCTACTGATTGGAGTGGCGCCTGAGGAACGTTAATCCCCCAGAGTGTGGAATCGGTGGTGATTTTTGAGGTAAGTGTGGATCCTGCGCGATGTGGATGACTTGTTAGGCAGGATTAAGAGGATTTCTGGGGTATGTGGATCCCTACTGATTGGAGTGGCGCCTGAGGAACGTTAATCCCCCAGAGTGTGGAATCGATGGTGATTTTTGAGGTAAGTGTGGATCCTGCGCGATGTGGATGACTTGTTAGGCAGGATTAAGAGGATTTCTGGGGTATGTGGATCCCTCTTGATTGGAGTGGCGCCTGAGGAACGTTAATCCCCCAGAGTGTGGAATCGGTGGTGATTTTTGAGGTAAGTGTGGATCCTGCGCGATGTGGATGACTTGTTAGGCAGGATTAAGAGGATTTCTGGGGTATGTGGATCCCTCTTGATTGGAGTGGCGCCTGAGGAACGTTAATCCCCCAGATTGTGGAATCGGTGGTGATTTTTGAGGTAAGTGTGGATCCTGCGCGATGTGGATGACTTGTTAGGCAGGATTAAGAGGATTTCTGGGGTATGTGGATCCCTACTGATTGGAGTGGCGCCTGAGGAACGTTAATCCCCCAGAGTGTGGAATCGGTGGTGATTTTTGAGGTAAGTGTGGATCCTGCGCGATGTGGATGACTTGTTAGGCAGGATTAAGAGGATTTCTGGGGTATGTGGATCCCTACTGATTGGAGTGGCGCCTGAGGAACGTTAATCCCCCAGAGTGTGGAATCGGTGGTGATTTTTGAGGTAAGTGTGGATCCTGCGCGATGTGGATGACTTGTTAGGCAGGATTAAGAGGATTTCTGGGGTATGTGGATCCCTCTTGATTGGAGTGGCGCCTGAGGAACGTTAATCCCCCAGAGTGTGGAATCGATGGTGATTTTTGAGGTAAGTGTGGATCCTGCGCGATGTGGATGACTTGTTAGGCAGGATTGAGAAGATTTCTGGGGTATGTGGATCCCTCTTGATTGGAGTGGCGCCTGAGGAACGTTAATCCCCCAGAGTGTGGAATCGGTGGTGATTTTTGAGGTAAGTGTGGATCCTGCGCGATGTGGATGACTTGTTAGGCAGGATTAAGAGGATTTCTGGGGTATGTGGATCCCTCTTGATTGGAGTGGCGCCTGAGGAACGTTAATCCCCCAGAGTTTGGAATCGGTGGTGATTTTTGAGGTAAGTGTGGATCCTGCGCGATGTGGATGACTTGTTAAGCAGGATTGAGAAGATTTCTGGGGTATGTGGATCCCTCTTGATTGGAGTGGCGCCTGAGGAACGTTAATCCCCCAGAGTGTGGAATCGGTGGTGATTTTTGAGGTAAGTGTGGATCCTGCGCGATGTGGATGACTTGTTAGGCAGGATTAAGAGGATTTCTGGGGTATGTGGATCCCTCTTGATTGGAGTGGCGCCTGAGGAACGTTAATCCCCCAGAGTGTGGAATCGATGGTGATTTTTGAGGTAAGTGTGGATCCTGCGCGATGTGGATGACTTGTTAGGCAGGATTGAGAAGATTTCTGGGGTATGTGGATCCCTCTTGATTGGAGTGGCGCCTGAGGAACGTTAATCCCCCAGAGTGTGGAATCGGTGGTGATTTTTGAGGTAAGTGTGGATCCTGCGCGATGTGGATGACTTGTTAGGCAGGATTAAGAGGATTTCTGGGGTATGTGGATCCCTCTTGATTGGAGTGGCGCCTGAGGAACGTTAATCCCCCAGAGTGTGGAATCGGTGGTGATTTTTGAGGTAAGTGTGGATCCTGCGCGATGTGGATGACTTGTTAGGCAGGATTAAGAGGATTTCTGGGGTATGTGGATCCCTACTGATTGGAGTGGCGCCTGAGGAACGTTAATCCCCCAGAGTGTGGAATCGGTGGTGATTTTTGAGGTAAGTGTGGATCCTGCGCGATGTGGATGACTTGTTAGGCAGGATTAAGAGGATTTCTGGGGTATGTGGATCCCTACTGATTGGAGTGGCGCCTGAGGAACGTTAATCCCCCAGAGTGTGGAATCGGTGGTGATTTTTGAGGTAAGTGTGGATCCTGCGCGATGTGGATGACTTGTTAGGCAGGATTAAGAGGATTTCTGGGGTATGTGGATCCCTCTTGATTGGAGTGGCGCCTGAGGAACGTTAATCCCCCAGAGTGTGGAATCGATGGTGATTTTTGAGGTAAGTGTGGATCCTGCGCGATGTGGATGACTTGTTAGGCAGGATTGAGAAGATTTCTGGGGTATGTGGATCCCTCTTGATTGGAGTGGCGCCTGAGGAACGTTAATCCCCCAGAGTGTGGAATCGGTGGTGATTTTTGAGGTAAGTGTGGATCCTGCGCGATGTGGATGACTTGTTAGGCAGGATTAAGAGGATTTCTGGGGTATGTGGATCCCTCTTGATTGGAGTGGCGCCTGAGGAACGTTAATCCCCCAGAGTTTGGAATCGGTGGTGATTTTTGAGGTAAGTGTGGATCCTGCGCGATGTGGATGACTTGTTAGGCAGGATTAAGAGGATTTCTGGGGTATGTGGATCCCTACTGATTGGAGTGGCGCCTGAGGAACGTTAATCCCCCAGAGTGTGGAATCGATGGTGATTTTTGAGGTAAGTGTGGATCCTGCGCGATGTGGATGACTTGTTAGGCAGGATTAAGAGGATTTCTGGGGTATGTGGATCCCTACTGATTGGAGTGGCGCCTGAGGAACGTTAATCCCCCAGAGTGTGGAATCGGTGGTGATTTTTGAGGTAAGTGTGGATCCTGCGCGATGTGGATGACTTGTTAGGCAGGATTAAGAGGATTTCTGGGGTATGTGGATCCCTCTTGATTGGAGTGGCGCCTGAGGAACGTTAATCCCCCAGAGTGTGGAATCGGTGGTGATTTTTGAGGTAAGTGTGGATCCTGCGCGATGTGGATGACTTGTTAGGCAGGATTAAGAGGATTTCTGGGGTATGTGGATCCCTAATGATTGGAGTGGCGCCTGAGGAACGTTAATCCCCCAGAGTGTGGAATCGGTGGTGATTTTTGAGGTAGGTGTGGATCCTGCGTGATGTGGATGACTTGTTAGGCAGGATTAAGAGGATTTCTGGGGTATGTGGATCCCTCTTGATTGGAGTGGCGCCTGAGGAACGTTAATCCCCCAGAGTGTGGAATCGGTGGTGATTTTTGAGGTAAGTGTGGATCCTGCGCGATGTGGATGACTTGTTAGGCAGGATTAAGAGGATTTCTGGGGTATGTGGATCCCTACTGATTGGAGTGGCGCCTGAGGAACGTTAATCCCCCAGAGTGTGGAATCGGTGGTGATTTTTGAGGTAAGTGTGGATCCTGCGCGATGTGGATGACTTGTTAGAAAGGATTAAGAGGATTTCTGGGGTATGTGGATCCCTACTGATTGGAGTGGCGCCTGAGGAACGTTAATCCCCCAGAGTGTGGAATCGGTGGTGATTTTTGAGGTAAGTGTGGATCCTGCGCGATGTGGATGACTTGTTAGGCAGGATTAAGAGGATTTCTGGGGTATGTGGATCCCTACTGATTGGAGTGGCGCCTGAGGAACGTTAATCCCCCAGAGTGTGGAATCGGTGGTGATTTTTGAGGTAAGTGTGGATCCTGCGCGATGTGGATGACTTGTTAGGCAGGATTAAGAGGATTTCTGGGGTATGTGGATCCCTACTGATTGGAGTGGCGCCTGAGGAACGTTAATCCCCCAGAGTGTGGAATCGGTGGTGATTTTTGAGGTAAGTGTGGATCCTGCGCGATGTGGATGACTTGTTAGGCAGGATTAAGAGGATTTCTGGGGTATGTGGATCCCTCTTGATTGGAGTGGCGCCTGAGGAACGTTAATCCCCCAGAGTGTGGAATCGGTGGTGATTTTTGAGGTAAGTGTGGATCCTGCGCGATGTGGATGACTTGTTAGGCAGGATTAAGAGGATTTCTGGGGTATGTGGATCCCTACTGATTGGAGTGGCGCCTGAGGAACGTTAATCCCCCAGAGTGTGGAATCGGTGGTGATTTTTGAGGTAAGTGTGGATCCTGCGCGATGTGGATGACTTGTTAGAAAGGATTGAGAGGATTTCTGGGGTACTGTTCGGAGTGGCGCCTGAGGAACGTTAATCCCCCAGAGTGTGGAATCGGTGGTGATTTTTGAGGTAAGTGTGGATCCTGCGCGATGTGGATGACTTGTTAGGCAGGATTAAGAGGATTTCTGGGGTATGTTGATCCCTACTGATTGGAGTGGCGCCTGAGGAACGTTAATCCCCCAGAGTGTGGAATCGGTGGTGATTTTTGAGGTAAGTGTGGATCCTGCGCGATGTGGATGACTTGTTAGGCAGGATTAAGAGGATTTCTGGGGTATGTGGATCCCTACTGATTGGAGTGGCGCCTGAGGAACGTTAATCCCCCAGAGTGTGGAATCGGTGGTGATTTTTGAGGTAAGTGTGGATCCTGCGCGATGTGGATGACTTGTTAGGCAGGATTAAGAGGATTTCTGGGGTATGTGGATCCCTCTTGATTGGAGTGGCGCCTGAGGAACGTTAATCCCCCAGAGTGTGGAATCGGTGGTGATTTTTGAGGTAAGTGTGGATCCTGCGCGATGTGGATGACTTGTTAGGCAGGATTAAGAGGATTTCTGGGGTATGTGGATCCCTACTGATTGGAGTGGCGCCTGAGGAACGTTAATCCCCCAGAGTGTGGAATCGGTGGTGATTTTTGAGGTAAGTGTGGATCCTGCGCGATGTGGATGACTTGTTAAGCAGGATTAAGAGGATTTCTGGGGTATGTGGATCCCTCTTGATTGGAGTGGCGCCTGATGAACGTTAATCCCCCAGAGTGTGGAATCGGTGGTGATTTTTGAGGTAAGTGTGGATCCTGCGCGATGTGGATGACTTGTTAGGCAGGATTAAGAGGATTTCTGGGGTATGTGGATCCCTACTGATTGGAGTGGCGCCTGAGGAACGTTAATCCCCCAGAGTGTGGAATCGGTGGTGATTTTTGAGGTAAGTGTGGATCCTGCGCGATGTGGATGACTTGTTAGAAAGGATTGAGAGGATTTCTGGGGTACTGTTCGGAGTGGCGCCTGAGGAACGTTAATCCCCCAGAGTGTGGAATCGGTGGTGATTTTTGAGGTAAGTGTGGATCCTGCGCGATGTGGATGACTTGTTAGGCAGGATTAAGAGGATTTCTGGGGTATGTTGATCCCTACTGATTGGAGTGGCGCCTGAGGAACGTTAATCCCCCAGAGTGTGGAATCGGTGGTGATTTTTGAGGTAGGTGTGGATCCTGCGCGATGTGGATGACTTGTTAGGCAGGATTGAGAGGATTTCTGGGGTATGTGGATCCCTCTTGATTGGAGTGGCGCCTGAGGAACGTTAATCCCCCAGAGTGTGGAATCGGTGGTGATTTTTGAGGTAAGTGTGGATCCTGCGCGATGTGGATGACTTGTTAGAAAGGATTGAGAGGATTTCTGGGGTACTGTTCGGAGTGGCGCCTGAGGAACGTTAATCCCCCAGAGTGTGGAATCGGTGGTGATTTTTGAGGTAAGTGTGGATCCTGCGCGATGTGGATGACTTGTTAGGCAGGATTAAGAGGATTTCTGGGGTATGTTGATCCCTACTGATTGGAGTGGCGCCTGAGGAACGTTAATCCCCCAGAGTGTGGAATCGGTGGTGATTTTTGAGGTAAGTGTGGATCCTGCGCGATGTGGATGACTTGTTAGGCAGGATTAAGAGGATTTCTGGGGTATGTTGATCCCTACTGATTGGAGTGGCGCCTGAGGAACGTTAATCCCCCAGAGTGTGGAATCGGTGGTGATTTTTGAGGTAAGTGTGGATCCTGCGCGATGTGGATGACTTGTTAGGCAGGATTAAGAGGATTTCTGGGGTATGTGGATCCCTCTTGATTGGAGTGGCGCCTGAGGAACGTTAATCCCCCAGAGTGTGGAATCGGTGGTGATTTTTGAGGTAAGTGTGGATCCTGCGCGATGTGGATGACTTGTTAAGCAGGATTAAGAGGATTTCTGGGGTATGTGGATCCCTCTTGATTGGAGTGGCGCCTGATGAACGTTAATCCCCCAGAGTGTGGAATCGGTGGTGATTTTTGAGGTAAGTGTGGATCCTGCGCGATGTGGATGACTTGTTAGGCAGGATTAAGAGGATTTCGGGGGTATGTGGATCCCTCTTGATTGGAGTGACGCCTGAGGCACTTTAATCCCCCAGAGTGTGGAATCGGTGGTGATTTTTGAGGTAAGTGTGGATCCTGCGCGATGTGGATGACTTGTTAGGCAGGATTAAGAGGATTTCTGGGGTATGTGGATCCCTCTTGATTGGAGTGGCGCCTGAGGAACGTTAATCCCCCAGAGTGTGGAATCGGTGGTGATTTTGGTTTATTATTCTCAATAATGAACCTTTGGAATCGAACAAGAAAAATAAAATTTTAACACCCCTTCAAAATTTGATGGTTTACGTTTCAATGTACGTAGAATCCAAAAATCGAATAAAAATTTGGCCGTCCGTCCGCCGTACGCGGCACTTTTGCCACTTAGCATTGACCGATTTTGATGAAATTTGGTATGTAGGCTCCATTTGGGGTCTAGTTGTGCCCCGAAGCTTTTGGTTGATGTAGGTCACTCCGAAGGGTTCCAAAATCAATTTTGAAATTTTGAAAACGCCCTAACTCAAAAAATTTTGATATAAAGGTATTGTTTTTCTTTCAGTTTAAGATTCTATAGAATTTTTAGAATTTTTTAAGACCACAAGGAGCTCTGTAGGACAAACCGTTCGCTCCCTACGAAAATTTAAGGGTTTATATTGAAATATACATATATAAATCAAAACACGAGTGTGAATCGCAAAAGAGGCCTAATCTCCGTTCAAATTAGAGCTGATCAAAATGCGATCGATGGTTGGTAATTTTGTTTTTTTTTTTTTTTTTTGATTTTTTTTGATTTTTTTTTGTTGATTTTTTTGATTTTTTTTTCCTTTTTCTCTTCATATTGGATGGTTGGTGATTTTGTAGACGAGTGATCTATATAAAAATAATAAACCGTTGTGTAATAATTTGCAGCGTTTTTGAGGTAAGTGTGGATCCTGCGGGATGTGGATGACTTGTTAGGCAGGATTGAGAGGATTTCTGGAATATGTGGATCCCTCTTGATTGGAGTGGTGTCTGAGGAACGTTAATCCCCTAGAGTGTGGGATTGGTGGTGATTTTTGAGGTAAGTGTGGATCCTGCTGGTGTGGTTTGAGTCTTATGCAGGAATCAGTTTACCACAAGCTTCCAAAGCTCAGATGATGTAATGGAAGGTACTTGGGGGCCTTTTGTTCCTATTGTTTTACGTTATTTTATCGTAGACATTGTTGTCCAATCAGTTGCTCACTAACTACAAGCTTTAAGCTGTAAATCGATAGATATAATATACCTAGAAAATCTATTGTCGAGTCCTTGAAACCTCGTTGCTAAGAGATTGAAGTCCGTTAGTCTGGTTTATTATCATGATTTCCAAATCAAAGTATAAGTTTAGTTGATTCCAGTTGCCCTCGTAACTCTCGATGACTTCTGCATGGTTGGTATTATCAATGGTCCACTTTCACTAGAAAAAATATCTTGAACTATAGATCTTCGCTTCTGCTCACCTCAAGATTCATGAAGGCTTCCGACTCGAGACAGCCACTCACAGAAAGACGACTAATCTTCGGAAATCAACCCCTTGCGAAGATGTAGGATGGACGACGAATTTCCCCTGATGAATCGCCTGTGATGTATCTCCTATGTGATAAATCTCCTGCATGTGATGTACCTCCTATGTAATCTTAATGTCAAACGAAGCAGATGATGATGAGGTGTCAGTACGCCGGAGGAACCAACGCATGTCTATATCTGGCACGAAGTCGATCGCTTTCGGGAAGTAATTAGAAGGGGTTTGAAAAAAATGAGTAATGTTTAGGACCAAGGGACGAGCATTAGCAGCCTTAGCACACTGATGGCGCGCTGCCTTCATTTCTTTCCTTACTCAATCAAAACTCTCTTTGCATCTAATAAAAAATTTTCAAATTTTTACCATAGTTAAAAACGATCTTTACCAATCAGTAAATTCAAGAAAAATCAAAGTCGGCCTCTCAGAAGAGGAAATATTGGGTGTCTATTTTTAACGGGATTTTAATTAAATGTTTCCTTTTCTGTAAACATTTCTCTTGAATGGATTGTCTCATCGCCTTTTTATTTTTTTCTCTTTTTCCCAACTAAATTTTTCATTTAACCTTTTAGCTAGTTTTTCCTATTCAGGCGAGGAGACTGGTTAACATCCAGAAGAAACTAGTCCCACGTTGGCTCGTATTTCTTTCTTTAGATACTCAGCTAGGACGTATACGTTTTCTATGAATAAACAGAATTTTTTTCTAAAAATAAACTCTCCTATCGCACGTAATATATCGCAGTATTCTAGAGAACCGTGCTTCTTAGCTATCGATATGTAGCTATGATTTTATTTACTGGTATCGCGTTGCATGTTTGTAGCAAAAATCTCCCTTAGAGGGAAAAACAAAAGATCATGGATATGTCCATTATTGTAGGTGTAATTTGAAAATTAATTTAAGAAAACACAAACGGTGGATACAGCTTTCGTACAAGCACGCAACCACGAGAGACATTTTATGTCTTATGTTTAATAAATTGAGAGCTTTCCAATGAGTGGTGAACGATTTTTGTAGGGTGGAAAATGAGGAAGTTAGTTTTCCCTAGGAACGATTGGTTGTACGTGAAAATCATCAGAAATTTCCGCGTAACGCTCCCCTCATAACGCTCCCCGCGTGACGATTTTTCATTTATGTGCCATAGTAAAGACATAAAATGTCAAAAATTAATACATACAAGATATGTACCTACCTGTTACTTTTTCAATGAATAAACAGAATTTTTTTCTTAAAAAAAACTCTCTCATCGCTCGTATATAACGCAGTTTCTAGAGAACCGTGCTTCAAGCTATGATTTTGTTTACTGGTTGCAGCGTTGCATTTTTCGTGGCAAAAAAAATGTCGCGAAAAAGTCCTTGACCCCCAGCCAAAAGACATATCTATGTCAAAATGAAACATATTGTTTAGTAATGCATGCATTCCAGAGGAAGTCCCATTGGATAAGCATTAGATCAGTTTAACCAGTTAGTGAGCAATAAAACTGTTTCACTCGATGTTGTTTATTTATTACTTTAGGCAAGAAATAGTGACCCCCCCTCCATCGCCATGTGAAACACACAAAAAACCACGAAATATGCGGTTTATGGTGTTCTGGCACCATGGTGGCACCACTATTAGTTCCATAGTGGGACAGAGAATAATTCATGAAAATCCGGAGATATAGTGAGAATTTTTCCTCAATTTCAAAGCTTGGGGACAGATAATAAGCAGTAGGTAAAGGAACCGAAATATTGAAAAATCGGATATTTTGTTAATATTATCCCCCCACTCATCCCCTCCCCTTGCGAATTTTGGTACTCGGGTGAAATCATGTACAACTCGGAAGTTATTTGAGTCAAACAAAAAAAGAAACACGCAAATCGGTTGGAAATTGAGGCCTGGGCAGAGTTTACAAGATTATGCCCGCAAACGCACTTTTTTTAAGCATTAACCCCCCCCCCTTTCCCCCCCTTAAAAAGCAAAATTCAAAATGTCGACCCCGTAGTGCACAACTAGATAGTTTCCCGCGTCGAACAAAAAAAGAACCAGGAAAATCGGTTGAGAACTAAGGCCTGGGCAGACGACACAAAATTTTGTCACACACACACACACACCTACACACACACACAAACATACACCTATGGTTTTTTTTCGCGGATTTGGGTTCAGAATGGTCTAAAATGGATTACTGTGTGGTTATTTTTTTCTGTTGAGAGTTGTCCTCCTTCACCCCAGATCGATCGCATAAGGACGCCCAAGTCTTACTGTGGGACGTCCTAAAAAGCCGATCAGTCAAGCCATTCAAGAGAAATGTACCTAAAAGGAAATTTTTTTATTTAAATCTGGTTAAAAATGGACATTTAATATCTCAGCTTCTATGCGGCCGATTTTGATTTTTCTTGCATCTACTGATTAATAATTATCACATTTAACTGTGATGAAAATTGGAAAATTTTTGGTTGGATAAAAAGGAATATTTGGTAAAGTGAAAGAAGAGAGGCTGCTAAGCTTCTTCAAGTCCGTATTGCCGCGTCGTCCTCCTCTTTCCATCCGATTTCCATGAAATTTTTGGGAATTGTCGAGTAGATGGTCCCCTATAGGCAGTGTGTCAAGATGTCCAACTTTCATTCATCTCACTACACATTTCAAGATTAACTAAACTCCGTTATTTCAAAAAGTTCAATGATGGTTTGGGTTGGAGAAAGACGTCACCCATTTTGTAGGGTTTAACCCTTGAGATTAACCCATTTCCGGCCACTCATGCGTTTTCGCATCGTTACATTTATGATTTTTCTTTTAATATAATATATTAAAGAATAAGATTATTAAATATTAGAATATTAAAGAGTTTATTAAAGAGAATATTAAAGAATTTATATATTATATAAATAGTGGAAATTTAATATATTTATATACATTTTATAATATTTAACATATATAAATAGTGGTTTAATATATTGAAAATCTCTGCAGAAGAAGTTGTTCTGGTTCATGCTGTTCCTAAACTTTTCAGAAAAAATTGTCTTTGACGTTCGGGAGTTCAATGCGATTTTGAAATTTTTTGGAAATGAGGCCTTCTGGACGATGGCATGATTATGGTGGCTCAAATTCGATTTTGGGCGAGTGAGCGTTCTCGACCACGACTTTTCCGTTTTACCAAAAACAATGAACTTGATAAATCATATCGATTTGAAAACTCAAATCTCGTTAAAAAGTAAAATTCTTAAAATATCGAGTATTTTTGCTCTCGATTGGTGAGCAAATAATGATCCTTTATTTCGGCCGGCATTTTGTAAAACAGTTCATCCTCCTCTCCTCATTATTCAGTTATTTCGACCCTTGGCTTGAAATGAGTTAACTATAAACGAGTTTTGCTGAACTTCGTTAGAACAATTTTTGGTGAACGTGGGCCTAAATCAACTCATGTGCCAACCTAGGTCAAACGACATCTTCACACCTGCCTCTATACCTACCTTAGCGATGACGATCCTCAAATGAAGAAAAAAATGCTTTCTCTCATTCGCTGAGGCTCCCAGTTGCATAAGAAACTAAAGGCTCGCGGCTAATAACTGCTCTGGTCTGATGCTGCTCTCCAGCAAGTGTCAGCTGACCTTTGGGCCCCCAACCTGCAGGCTCTACATCAACAGGTCCGCTTCACTTCTACCACTCGACCGCTCCCTTTCGAAATTTTACGGTGTTATTCCAACCGAAGTAGGTAACATCCGCATGTTTGCTCCAAAGGCATTACCCACGTCTCTGCCGTATTCATCGTACCTACCAACCAGCCTTTTATCGCGAGAACTCTTGAAACCGATATTATCGAGCTAAATTTTAATCCAGAGCGGCGTAACAGGTACGTGAACACATTCGTTTAGATTTAGATCTGTTGACCCTAGTACTGGCCAGACTGACCTCACGTAGAAACCGCTTGTGGTGTTGGGCTGCACACGTTCCACTTTGTATTTTAATTAACTATTGTTAATTACTATTGTTAATTAACTATCAATCACCTATTAATAAACTATTAACACGTTTCAATTTGTATTTCAATTCGTTCTGTATGAAAATCTTTTTCTATTTTTAATCATCCACATGAATCACCTATTAACGTACTAGAAATTTCGCTCACTCAAACTAAATTTGTTTCAGGAATGTTTGAAACTGTGAGCTCACCTATAGTTGACTTGTCCTCTTCTCCAAATCGAAAACACAAGGATCTCTCGTACCATTTGGGGCGCCTTCTGAAAGGGAGAAAATTGTAAGTATTTAGCTATCAGAGGATTTCCCTGATCCAAATAAATCGTTACATGAGGGCGTAAAGGGCCAACCTGTTTTTAATTTTTTGCTCACGTTAAAGTGAAAAGGGCCAACGTGAACTCTGGAAAATTCACATTAGGGACGATCTGCACGAGCTGTAATGTTTTGAGGGGCACAATTTCCACTACAATAACACGAGTTTTCTCCGTTTTCGTTTTTTAGATAATAAACAGTTTTTAAAACGGGTGGTCAGTTTTTATTTCAAGCGATTGTAAATACCAATTTGAAAAACTTTCAGAAAATATAAGAGAATAATTCAATTATTGAAAAATAAAGTAAGCCAAACTCTTGTGGCATCAAATTACGCGAGTTAAAAATTTATGAACATTTATGAACATGGCAGTGGAAGCGTGCTGGGCCCATAACCCGTTGTAGAATAGCGCAGGTATGTTTTGTAATCTACTTGGAAGTTTCGTTCTCTGTTTGTGAAATAATATCAGCGTTTACCTTTTGGTGCAACGTGTATTTTTCGAATGAGGGAATTTTGTACAAACGAGGCCTTATGGTAAATTTAGCATGTGACGAGGATCTCTAGCAACAAGTGAAAACGTAACGAGTTAACAATTTAAATAAATGTTTAACTCGCGTAATTTGATGCCACAAGACAAACCTTCCAAGTGAAGGAATTTTAAGCGATTAAGTTATTACCTACTAGATTCAATGGTGTTAGTGCACTAAAATAATTGTGTCCGACGATAGATATTAGCAGAAAGGCTCTTGCAATTTTACGAGGAGGAAAGTTTTGACGAACGCAAAGGACTAAACTGGTACAAATCGATCTTAAAGGCCACCCCAATTGAAAATCCCCATTTTTCTTGTCTTCATAGTTCCCACTCCACTGATGAATTATAAACTTGTTAGGATTTATTTTAAAAATGAAAAAATCATTCATGATAATCAAGACATAATTGTGACAGGTGGCTTCGAAATCAGAGTAGGCCTTTAACGCTCTCGGGTGTAAAATATATAATCTTAGTATTAATACCTTAGCTGCCTACATTCCTGTACAAATAATCACTGAGTCTACAAGATATTTGATAATAATCTATAATTAAATAAAAACGCTGCAAACTATCACACAAAGGTTTATTATTTTTCTATACAGGGTGTCACCCTTTCGGGCGCACCACCGGGGAGGGTTCGATTCTACAATTTGCAACAAAAAATCTCTCCTAGCAATTTTGGTTTATTATTTTCAACTAGCTGAAAAGCCTACAAAAAGTAGGCAAACA
>CM019178.2:9909844-10067774 GCA_009739505.2 Apolygus lucorum | reverse complement strand
TTTTTTATTTTTTATTTAAAAAAAATGTAAACCTTCGTTTTTTGGCTGATTGAGGGATCAGACTCGACGTGAGTCGCGCGAGGAGTTTCATGAATGAGCCGCGGAAGTCGAGTAAGAATGAAATTCCACCTGCTTCGCAGCCTTTCTCGACCTCAGTCACGATCTGGTCCTTCACGCATCCTGAGTGGAGGGTGAGGGATTGTGGAGATGTTTGAGGTAAGTGTGGAGCCTGCTGGATGTGGATGACTTGTCAGGCAGGATTGAGAGGATTTCTGGGATTCCTCGTAATTGGAGTGGTGTTTGAGGAACGTTGATCCCCCAGAGTGTGGAATCGGTGTTGATTTTTGAGGTAAGTGTGGATCCTACGGGATGTGGATGACTTGTTAGGCAGGATTGAGAGGATTTCTGGGGTATGTGGATTCCTCTTGATTGGAGTGTTGCCTGAGGAACGTTGATCCCCCAGAGTGTGGAATCGGTGTTGATTTTTGAGGTAAGTGTGGATCCTACGGGATGTGGATGACTTGTTAGGCAGGATTGAGAGGATTTCTGGGGTATGTGGATCCCTCTTGATTGGAGTGGTGCCTGAGGAACGTTGATCCCCCATAGTGTGGAATCGGTGTTGATTTTTGAGGTAAGTGTGGATCCTACGGGATGTGGATGACTTGTTAGGCAGGATTGAGAGGATTTCTGGGGTATGTGGATCCCTCTTGATTTGAGTGGTGCCTGAGGAACTTAATCCCCCAGAGTGTGGAATCGGTGGTGACTTTTGAGGTAAATGTGGATCCTGCGGGATGTGGATGACTTGTTAGGCAGGATTGAGAGGATTTCTGGGATTCCTCGTAATTGGAGTGGTGTTTGAGGAACGTTGATCCCCCAGAGTGTGGAATCGGTGTTGATTTTTGAGGTAAGTGTGGATCCTACGGGATGTGGATGACTTGTTAGGCAGGATTGAGAGGATTTCTGGGGTATGTGGATTCCTCTTGATTGGAGTGTTGCCTGAGGAACGTTGATCCTCCAGAGTGTGGAATCGGTGTTGATTTTTGAGGTAAGTGTGGATCCTACGGGATGTGGATGACTTGTTAGGCAGGATTGAGAGGATTTCTGGGGTATGTGGATTCCTCTTGATTGGAGTGTTGCCTGAGGAACGTTGATCCTCCAGAGTGTGGAATCGGTGGTGATTTTTGAGGGTAAGTGTGGATCCTACGGGATGTGGATGACTTGTTAGGCAGGATTGAGAGGATTTCTGGAGTATGTGGATCCCTCTTGATTGGATCGGTGTCTGAGGAACGTTGATCCCCCAGAGTGTGGAATCGGTGTTGATTTTTGAGGTAAGTGTGGATCCTACGGGATGTGGATGACTTGTTAGGCAGGATTGAGAGGATTTCTGGGGTATGTGGATCCCTCTTGATTGGAGTGGTGCCTGAGGAACGTTGATCCCCCATAGTGTGGAATCGGTGTTGATTTTTGAGGTAAGTGTGGATCCTACGGGATGTGGATGACTTGTTAGGCAGGATTGAGAGGATTTCTGGGGTATGTGGATCCCTCTTGATTGGAGTGGTGCCTGAGGAACGTTAATTACCCTGAATGTGGAATTGTTAGGAATTTTTGAGGTAAGTGTGAATCCTACGGGATGTGGATGACTTGTTAGGCAGGATTGAGAGGATTTCTGGGACTCCTCGTAATTGGAGTGGTGTCTGAGGAACGTTGATCCAACTGAGTGTGGGATTGGTGGTGACTTTTGAGGTAAGTGTGGATCCTACGGGATGTGGATGACTTGTTAGGCAGGATTGAGAGGATTTCTGGGGTACTTGGATCCCTCTTGATTGGAGTGGTGCCTGAGGAACGTTGATCCCCCAGAGTGTGGAATCGGTGTTGATTTTTGAGGGTAAGTGTGGATCCTACGGGATGTGGATGACTTGTTAGGCAGGATTGAGAGGATTTCTGGGGTATGTGGATCCCTCTTGATTGGAGTGGTGCCTGAGGAACGTTGATCCCCCAGAGTGTGGAATCGGTGTTGATTTTTGAGGTAAGTGTGGATCCTACGGGATGTGGATGACTTGTTAGGCAGGATTGAGAGGATTTCTGGGGTATGTGGATCCCTCTTGATTGGAGTGGTGCCTGAGGAACGTTGATCCCCCATAGTGTGGAATCGGTGTTGATTTTTGAGGTAAGTGTGGATCCTACGGGATGTGGATGACTTGTTAGGCAGGATTGAGAGGATTTCTGGGATTCCTCGTAATTGGAGTGGTGTTTGAGGAACGTAGATCCCCCAGAGTGTGGAATCGGTGTTGATTTTTGAGGTAAGTGTGGATCCTACGGGATGTGGATGACTTGTTAGGCAGGATTGAGAGGATTTCTGGGGTATGTGGATCCCTCTTGATTTGAGTGGTGCCTGAGGAACTTAATCCCCCAGAGTGTGGAATCGGTGGTGACTTTTGAGGTAAATGAGGATCCTGCGGGATGTGGATGACTTGTTAGGCAGGATTGAGAGGATTTCTGGGATTCCTCGTAATTGGAGTGGTGTTTGAGGAACGTTGATCCCCCAGAGTGTGAAATCGGTGTTGATTTTTGAGGTAAGTGTGGATCCTACGGGATGTAGATGACTTGTTAGGCAGGATTGAGAGGATTTCTGGGGTATGTGGATCCCTCTTGATTGGAGTGTTGCCTGAGGAACGTTGATCCCCCATAGTGTGGTATCGGTGTTGATTTTTGAGGTAAGTGTGGATCCTACGGGATGTGGATGACTTGTTAGGCAGGATTGAGAGGATTTCTGGGGTATGTGGATCCCTCTTGATTTGAGTGGTGCCTGAGGAACTTAATCCCCCAGAGTGTGGAATCGGTGGTGAGTTTTGAGGTAAATGTGGATCCTGCGGGATGTGGATGACTTGTTAGGCAGGATTGAGAGGATTTCTGGGATTCCTCGTAATTGGAGTGGTGTTTGAGGAACGTTGATCCCCCAGAGTGTGGAATCGGTGTTGATTTTTGAGGTAAGTGTGGATCCTACGGGATGTGGATGACTTGTTAGGCAGGATTGAGAGGATTTCTGGGGTATGTGGATTCCTCTTGATTGGAGTGTTGCCTGAGGAACGTTGATCCTCCAGAGTGTGGAATCGGTGGTGATTTTTGAGGTAAGTGTGGATCCTACGGGATGTGGATGACTTGTTAGGCAGGATTGAGAGGATTTCTGGGGTATGTGGATTCCTCTTGATTGGAGTGTTGCCTGAGGAACGTTGATCCTCCAGAGTGTGGAATCGGTGGTGATTTTTGAGGTAAGTGTGGATCCTACGGGATGTGGATGACTTGTTAGGCAGGATTGAGAGGATTTCTGGGGTACGTGGATCCCTCTTGATTGGAGTGGTGCCTGAGGAACGTTGATCCCCCAGAGTGTGGAATCGGTGGTGATTTTTTAGGTAAGTGTGGATCCTGCGGGATGTGGATGACTTGTTAGGCAGGATTGAGAGGATTTCTGGGGTATGTGGATCCCTCTTGATTGGAGTGGTGCCTGAGGAACGTTGATCCCCCATAGTGTGGAATCGGTGTTGATTTTTGAGGTAAGTGTGGATCCTACGGGATGTGGATGACTTGTTAGGCAGGATTGAGAGGATTTCTGGGATTCCTCGTAATTGGAGTGGTGTTTGAGGAACGTTGATCCCCCAGAGTGTGGAATCGGTGTTGATTTTTGAGGTAAGTGTGGATCCTACGGGATGTGGATGACTTGTTAGGCAGGATTGAGAGGATTTCTGGGGTATGTGGATCCCTCTTGATTTGAGTGGTGCCTGAGGAACTTAATCCCCCAGAGTGTGGAATCGGTGGTGACTTTTGAGGTAAATGTGGATCCTGCGGGATGTGGATGACTTGTTAGGCAGGATTGAGAGGATTTCTGGGATTCCTCGTAATTGGAGTGGTGTTTGAGGAACGTTGATCCCCCAGAGTGTGGAATCGGTGTTGATTTTTGAGGTAAGTGTGGATCCTACGGGATGTGGATGACTTGTTAGGCAGGATTGAGAGGATTTCTGGGGTATGTGGATTCCTCTTGATTGGAGTGTTGCCTGAGGAACGTTGATCCTCCAGAGTGTGGAATCGGTGGTGATTTTTGAGGTAAGTGTGGATCCTACGGGATGTGGATGACTTGTTAGGCAGGATTGAGAGGATTTCTGGGGTATGTGGATTCCTCTTGATTGGAGTGTTGCCTGAGGAACGTTGATCCTCCAGAGTGTGGAATCGTTGGTGATTTTTGAGGTAAGTGTGGATCCTACGGGATGTGGATGACTTGTTAGGCAGGATTGAGAGGATTTCTGGGGTACGTGGATCCCTCTTGATTGGAGTGGTGCCTGAGGAACGTTGATCCCCCAGAGTGTGGAATCGGTGGTGATTTTTTAGGTAAGTGTGGATCCTGCGGGATGTGGATGACTTCTTAGAAAGGATTGAGAGGATTTCTGGGGTATGTGGATTCCTCTTGATTGGAGTGGTACCTGAGGAACGTTAATCCCCCAGAATGTGGAATTGGTAGGAATTTTTGAGGTAAGTGTGAATCCTACGGGATGTGGATGACTTGTTAGGCAGGATTGAGAGGATTTCTGGGACTCCTCGTAATTGGAGTGGTGTCTGAGGAACGTTGATCCAACTGAGTGTGGGATTGGTGGTGATTTTTGAGGTAAGTGTGGATCCTGCGGTATGTGGATGACTTGTTATGCAGGATTGAGAGGATTTCTGGAGTATGTGGATCCCTCTTGATTGGATCGGTGTCTGAGGAACGTTGATCCTCCAGAGTGTGGGATTGGTGGTGATTTTTGAGGTAAGTGTGGATCCTACGGGATGTGGATGACTTGTTAGGCAGGATTGAGAGGATTTCTGGGGTACGTGGATTCCTCTTGATTGGAGTGGTGCCTGAGGAACGTTGATCCCGCAGAGTGTGGAATCGGTGTTGATTTTTGAGGTAAGTGTGGATCCTACGGGATGTGGATGACTTGTTAGGCAGGATTGAGAGGATTTCTGGGGTATGTGGATCCCTCTTGATTTGAGTGGTGCCTGAGGAACTTAATCCCCCAGAGTGTGGAATCGGTGGTGACTTTTGAGGTAAATGTGGATCCTGCGGGATGTGGATGACTTGTTAGGCAGGATTGAGACGATTTCTGGGTTATGTGGACCTCTTGATTGGAGAGGTGTCTGAGGAACGTTGATCCAACAGAGTGTGGGACAGACGGTGATTACAGTTGGACGTGCAGATCCCACGGCACCTTGTTGATTTATCAGTCGGGATCGAGAGGATTTGTTGGGGAAGAGGGTCGCTCGTGATTGGGGTGTTTTCCAGGCTCTCCCACCAGAAGAATGTACACCTTTCCTCATTTTACGTAGTTAACCACAAGCTTCCAAAGCTCGGTTGATGTAATTGAAGGTACTTGGGGGCCTTCTGTTCCTATTGTTCTACGTTATTTTATCGTAGATATTGTTGTCCAATCAGTTGCTCACTAACTACAAGCTTTAAGCTGTAAATCGATAGATATAATTTACCTAGAAAATCTATTGACGAGTCCTTGAAACGTCGTCGCTTAGAGATTGAAGTCCGATGGTTTATTATCATGATTTCCAAATCAAAGTATAAGTTTAGTTGATTCCAGTTGCCCTCGTAACTCTCGATGACTTCTGCATGGTTGGTATTATCAAAGGTCCACTTTCACTAGAAAAAATATCTTGAACTGTAGATCTTCGCTTCTGCTCACCTCAAGATTCAAGAAGGCTTCCGACTCGAGACAGCCACTCACAGAAAGACGACTAATCTTCGGAAATCAACCCCTTGCGAAGATGTAAGGACGGACGACGAATTTCCCCTGATGAATCGCCTCTGATGTATCTCCTATGTGATAAATCTCCTGCATGTGATGTACCTCCTATGTAATCTTAATGTCAAACGAAGCAGATGATGATGAGGTGTCAGTACGCCGGAGGAACCAACGCATGTCTATATCTGGCACGAAGTCGATCGCTTTCGGGAAGTAATTAGAAGGGGTTTGAAAAAAATGAGTAATGTTTAGGACCAAGGGACGAGCATTAGCAGCCTTAGCACACTGATGGCGCGCTGCCTTCATTTCTTTCCTTACTCAATCAAAACTCTCTTTGCATCCAATAAAAAATTTTCAAATTTTTACCATAGTTAAAAACGATCTTTACCAATCAGTAAATTCAAGAAAAATCAAAGTCGGCCTCTTAGAAGCCGAAATATTGGGTGTCTATTTTTAACGGGATTTTAATTAATAGTTTCTTTTCTGTACACATTTCTCTTGAATGGTTAGTCTCATCGCCTTTTTATTTTTTTCACTTGTTCGCAACTAAATTTTTCACTTAACCTTTTAGCTATTTTTTCCTATTCAGGCGAGGAGACTGGTTCACATCCAAGAAGAAACTAGTCCCACGATGGCTCGTATTTTCTTTCTTTGGATACTCAGCTAGGACGTATTCGTATAGTTAAAAAAAAAAAGTGCAGCTAAGGTTGAGTGGATAATGTAGATGGAAATAAGTGAAAAAATTCAAATTGTGAAACTTCTCCCTAAGAGGGAAAAAACGATAGATCATGGATACGCCCATTGTTTCTATGAATAAACAGAATTTTTTTCTAAAAAAAAAACTCTCATCGCTCGTATATATCGCAGTATTCTAGAGAACCTTGCTTCGTAGCTACCGATATGTAGCTATGATTTTGTTTACTGGCTGCAGCGTTGCATTTTTCGTGGCATAAAAAAAGTGTTGCGAAAAAGTCCTTGACCCCCAGCCAAAAGACATATCCATGTCAAAATGGAAAAGCCGATCAGTCAAGCCATTCAAAAGAAATATGTACCTAAGAGGAAAATATTTATTAAAATCTGGTTAAAAACGCTGCAAATTATTACACAATGGTTCATTATTTTTCTATATTGATCAATCGTCTGCAGAGCCACCAACCATCCAACATGAAGATAAATATCGATCGCATTTCGGTCTGCTTTAATTTGAACGGAGATTAGGCCTCTTTAGCGATTCACACTCGTGTTTCTGATTTATTGTACGTCCAAACTTTAAATTCTTGTAGTGAGCGAACAGTTTGTCCTACAGAGCTCCGCGTGGTCTCAAAAAATTCTAAAAATTCTATAGAAACTTAAATTGAAGGAAAAACAATAACTTTATATCTAAATTTTTTGAGTTAAGGCGTTATCAAAATTTCAAAATTGATTTTTGAACCCTTAGAAGTGACCTACATCAACCAAAATCTTTGGGGCACAACTAGACTCCAGAAGGAGCCTACATACCAAATTTCATCAAAATCGGTCAATGCTAAGTGGGGAAAGTGCCGCATACGGCGGACGGACGGCCAAATTTTTATTTGATTTTTGGATTCTACGTACCTTGAAACGTAAACCATCAAATTTTGATGGGGGTGTTAAAAAAAAATTTCTTGGTCGATTCCAAAGGTTCATTATTGAAAATTTACTATTTATTATCTGCCAAGTGGGTGTGGCACATAGCTTCCTCGTATCCATTACCCGATTATATAGATATCCGATGCATAGTAGTTAATCTCAAAACATCAATCTCTAAGTACCTTTCACTACCCTCATAGGGGACCATCTACACGCTAATCTGGACAATCCTAGAAAATTCATCAAATTCGGATGAAAAATGTAAATGTTATGGCTGTTAAAGGGATTTTACGTATGCGCATGCGCAGAGGCTTCTGTAAATTTTAAGGCCTTGATTTTCATTGGGGACCATCTACAACCTAATCCGCATAATCCCTGAAAATTTCATCGAAATCGGGAAGGAAATGTGGAAGTTATGGCCGTTACAAGGAAATTCACGTTTGCGCATGCGCAGTGGCTATTTTCATTCCGAAGGTGGTGATTTTCATAGGGGACCATCTAAATACTAATCTGTAACATCCCTGAGAATTTCATTGAAATCGGATGGAAACATATTGTTTAGTAGGTAATGCATGCATTCCAGGGGACGTCCCATTGGATAAGCATTAGATCAGTTTAATCAGTTGTTAAGTGATAAAACTGTTTCACTCGATGTAATTCATTTATTACTTTAGGCAAGAAATACTAACCCCCCCACCATTATCCACCATAACATTTCTAGCATCATGGGAGCCTCGAATCTGAAGAGCATTTTAAAATCCATGATCTACGATACCCAACATGCGAATTCGAGTTTACCCCCCCCCCCTCCACCAATGGTGCCGGTCTGGCACCAATTCGGAAATACGTCGTAACATTGAACTTTCATCTGTTAGTTTTGGTTGGCAGACCGTCGAAGTTCACATCCGTATTCAAGGTGAAACACAAAAAAAAAACACGAAATAAGCGGTTTATGGCATCATGGCACCATGTCCTGGCACCATGTTGGCACCACTATTAGTTCCATGGTGGTACAGAGAATAATTCGTGAAAATCCGGAGGTATAATGAGAATTTTTCCTCAATTTCAAAGCTTGGGTACCATTAGTAAGCAGTAAAGGAACCGAAATATTGAAAAATTGGATATTTTGTGAATATTATCCCCCCACTCACCCCCTCCCCTTGCGAATTTTGGTACTCTGGTAAAATCATGTACAACTCGGAAGTTATTTGAGTCAAACAAAAAAAGAAACACGCAAATCGGTTGGAAATTGAGGCCTGGGCAGAGTTTACAAGATTATGCACGCAAACACACGTTTTTTAAGCATTAACCCCCCCTTTCCCCCTCTTAAAAAGCAAAATCCAAAATTCCGGCGCCGTAGTGCACAACTAGATAGTATTCCGCGTCAAACGAAAAAAATAACCAGGAAAATCGGTTGAGAACTAAGGCCTGGGCAGAGTACACAAGATTTTGTTACACACACACATACACACACACACACACACACACAGACATACACCTATGGTTTTTTTCGCGGATTTGGATTCAGAATGGTCTAAAACGGATTACTGTGTGGTTATTTTTTTTTCTGTTGAGTGTTGTCCAACTTCACCCCAGATCGATCGCATAAGGACGAGCAAGTCTTACTGTGGGACGTCCTAAAAAGTAGAAGTTATGGCCGTTACAAGGAATTCACGTTTGCGCATGCGCAGTCGCTTCTATCAGTCCGAGGATGATGATTTTCATAGGGGACCGTCTACACACCAACCCGCACAATCCCTGAAAATTTCATAGAAATCGGACAATAACTTCGTATAGTTATGCGCGTTACAAGGAATTCATGACAGACACACAGACACGGAACCAAAATTGATCAGAAAGGTCTAAAACGCAAAACGCGAGTGAAAATTTTGATTTTGGAGAACTTTTTTTTTCGTCCTTGAAAAGTGAAAGCATAGCTTCCGCTACCTTGGTAGACTCGGAAGCAAAATGGACATTTAATATTTCAGCTTCTATGCGGCCGATTTTGATTTTTCTTGCATCTACTGATTAATAATCATCACATTTAACTGTGATGAAAATTGGAGAATTTTTGGTTGGATAAAAAGGGATATTTGGTAAAGTGAAAGAAGAGAGGCTGCTAAGCTTCAAAGTCCTCCTCTTTCCATCCGAAATCGATGAAATTTTTGACGTGTAGATGGTCCCCTATAGGCAGTGTCAAGATGTCCAACTTTCATTCATCTCACTACACATTTCAAGATTAGCTAAACTGCGTTATTTCAAAAAGTTTAATGTTGGAGAAAGACGTCCGCCATTTTGAAGGGTTTAACCCTTGAGATTAATAGTCCTGGAGCCGAGGCTAAAAATCGCACTTCATTTGGGGATACGATTTGACGACAAATTATCAAAATCTTGTCTATTCTGAGAGAGAAAATTCAAGTCTGCCATTCCAAAACGGTAGCTTTCAAAAATGGCGACCATGTGAAATGTTCAAAAATCGCGAAAAATCATTATATCTCCGGGATGGATGAAAACACCGTAAATGATAGATTAGGTCCAGTCATGGATGTTTTCATCAGTCTGCCACTCTTCAATGGCTGTTAACCCTCGGCAGACTCAATTTTAAAAATTGTACACTTTTTGTGCAAAAATCCACAATGTTTGGGACGTCCCAAATTTTGACAGCTGAATTTTAAAAGTCTTTACGGATTTGAGACTTGTCTGCCAATCCTAAGCAACTGTAAAGTCCTGGCATAGTTAAATTGAAAAATTGCCAAATTTGATTTAAAACTCAGACAATTTTGGGATGATTCACATTTTAACACGTTGAAGTGTGAGTGGTATGTAAACAAAAGAGCATGGTCTGCCTTGGATAACCGGCTGTCTTCTAGTGGCAAAATCAAATTCAAAAATTGTCAATTTACTGATGAAAATTTGTTGATTTTGGGATACTCTAAATTGTTACTGACAATCAGGTAAAGCACTTTTTTTTTAATTTTAGAAGAAATAGGACAATTTCCACAATACCCGGAAATAAACTGTTAGTCTACTGAATTAAAGGTATCTAGTTTAGTTGTTTCCATGCACTAAAGTTAGCATTGGATCGAAAATTTGATTAGTCTTGAAGAAGATGAATCGTTACCGCAAGAATTTCCAAGTAGGTAAAAACAGTTTTTTCACGTTGACATTTTATGTCTTTACTATGGCACATAAATGAAAAATCGTCACGCGGGGAGCGTTACCTATGAGGGGAGCGTTACGCGGAAATTTCTGATGATTTTCACGTACAACCAATCGTTCCTAGGGAAAACTAACTTCCTCATTTTCCACCCCACAAAAATCGTTCACCACTCATTGGAAAGCTATCAATTTATTAAACATAAGACATAAAATGTCTCTCGTGGTTGCGTACTTGTACGAAAGCTGTATCCACCGTTTGTGTTTTTTTTCAGTTCAGTCTGCCGCTAGAAAGCAACGAAGTACCGATCGCACACTGTGTTAAGTACAACGTTTTTACTTACGTGCTAGTACCACATGCCAAAATGGCAACTTTCCCAAAATACATCAAATTTAACCCTCAAATTTGCATTTATTCAATTTTAGTCTGCCTTACATAAGCAATGGGTTACTGAAGGCAGACCACGCTGCTTGAGTTTCAATATAGGTAGTAGTACTGTACTACTAACAGTATTGAGTAGTAGGTAGGTAGTAGTACTACTGTAACAGTATTGAGCAAAAATTTGGAATATCCCAAAATCAACAAATTTTCATCAGTAAATTGACAATTTTTGAATTTGATTCTGCCACTAGAAGACAGCCGGCTATCCAAGGCAGACCATGCTCTATTGTTTACATACCACTCACACTTCATCGTGTTAAAATGTGAATCATCCCAAAATTGTCTGAATTTTAAATCAAATTTGGCAATTTTTCAATTTAACGATGCCAGGACTTTACAGTTGCTTAGGATTGGCAGACAAGTCTCAAATCCGTAAATAGACTTTTAAAATTCAGCTGTCAAAATTTGGGACGTCCCAAACATTGTGGATTTTTGCACAAAAAGTGTATAATTTTAAAAATTGAGTCTGCCGAGGGTTAACAGCCGTTGAAGAGTGGAAGACTGATGAAAACATCCATGATTGGACCTAATCTATCATTCACAGTGTTTTCATACATCCCGGAGATATAATGATTTTTCGCGATTTTTGAACATTTCACATGGTCGCGATTTTTGAACATTTCACATGGTCGCCATTTTTGAAAGCAACCGTTTTGGAATGGTAGACTTGAATTTTCTCTCTCAGAATGGACAAGATTTTGATAATTTGTCGTCAAATCGTATCCCCCAATGAAGTGCGATTTTTGGCCTCGGCTCCAGGACTAGGTATAACTATAAACGAGTTTTGCTGAACTTCGTTAGAACAATTTTTGGTGCACGTGGGCCTAAATCAACTCATGTTCCAACCTGGGTCAAACATCTTCACACCTGCCTACCTACCTTCGCGATGAAGATCCTCAAATGAAGAAAAAAAATGCTTTCTCTCATTCGCTGAGGCTCCCAGTTGCATAAGAAACTAAAGGCTCGCGGCTAATAACTGCTCTGGTCTGATGCTGCTCTCCAGCAAGTGTCAGCTGACCTTTGGGCCCCCAACCTGCAGGCTCTACATCAACAGGTCCGCTTCACTTCTACCACTCGACCGCTCCCTTTCGAAATTTTACGGTGTTATTCCAACCGAAGTAGGTAACATCCGCATGTTTGCTCCAAAGGCATTACCCACGTCTCTGCAATATTCATCGTACCTACCAACCAGCCTTTTATCGCGAGAACTCTTGAAACCAATATTATCGAGCTAAATTTTAATCCAGAGCGGCGTAACAGGTACGTGAACACATTCGTTTAGATTTAGATCTGTTGACCCTAGTACTGATCACACTGACCTCACGTAGAAACCGCTTGTGGTGTTGGGCTGCACACGTTTCAATTTGTATTTCAATTTGTTCTGTATGAAAATCTTTTTCTATTTTTAATCATCCATATGAATCACCTATTAATAAACTATTAACACGTTTCAATTTGTATTTCAATTTGTTCTGTATGAAAATCTTTTTCTATTTTTAATCATCCATACGAATCACCTATTAACGTACTAGAAATTTCGCTCACTCAAACTAAATTTGTTTCAGGAATGTTTGAAACTGTGAGCTCACCTATAGCTGACTGTTGTCCTCTTCTCCAAATCGAAAACACAAGGATCTCTCGTACTATTTGGGGCGCCTTCAGAAAGGGAGCAAATTATAAGTATTTAGCTATCAGAGGATTTCCCTGATCCAAATAAATCGTTACATGAGGGCGTAAAGGGCCAACCTGTTTTTAATTTTTTGCTCAGTTTAAAGTGAAAAGGGCCAACGTGAACTCTGGAAAATTCACATGAGGGACGATCTGCACGAGCTGTAATGTTTTGAGGGGCACAATTTCCACTACAATAACACGAGTTTTCTCCGTTTTCGTTTTTTAGATAATAAACAGTTTTTAAAACGGGTGGTCAGTTTTTATTTCAAGTGATTGTAAATACCAATTTGATAAACTTTCAGAAAATATAAGAGAATTGAAAAATAAAGTAAGCCAGACCTTCCAAGTAAAGGAATTTTAAGCGATTAAGTTATTACCTACTAGATTCAATGGTGTTAGTGCACTAAAATAATAGTGTCCGTCGATAGAAATTAGCAGAAAGGCTCTTGCAATTTTACGAGGAGGAAAGTTTTGACAAACGCAAAGGACTAAACTGGTACAAATCGATCTTAAAGGCCACCCCAATTGAAAATCCCAAAGGGCCCCCAACTCTCCATTTTTCTTGTCTTCATAGTTCCCACTCCACTGATTAATAATTCATCAGTGGAGTGGGAACTATGAAGAAAACAAGTTTATAATTATTATAAACTTGTTAGGATTTATTTTAAAAACGCTGCAAATTATTACACAATGGTTTATTATTTTTTATTTTTATATATAGATCACTCGTCTGCAAAGCCACCAACCATCCAACATGAAGAAAAACATCGATCGCATTTTGGTCAGCTTTAATTTGAACGGAGATTAGGCCTCTTTTGCGATTCACACTCGTGTTTCTGATTTATCGTACTTCCAAACTTTAAATTCTCGTAGTGAGCGAACGGTTTGACCTACAGAGCTCCGGGTGGTCTCAAAAAAATCTAAAAATTCTATAGAATCTTAAGTTGAAGGAAAAAAATACCTTTTTATAAAAAAATTTTGAGTTAGGGCGTTTTCAAAATTTCAAAATTGATTTTGGAACCCTTAGAAGTGACCTACATCAACCAAAATCTTCGGGGCACAACTAGACCCCAAATGGAGCCTACATACCAAATTTCATCAAAATCGGTCAATTCTAAGTGGGGAAAGTGCCGCGTACGGCAGACGGACGGCCAAATTTTTATTCGATTTTTGGATTCCACGTACCTTGAAACGTAAACCATCAAATTTTGAGGGGGTGTTAAAAAATTTTTTTTCTTGGTCGATTCCAAAGGTTCATTATTGAAAATAATAAACCGAAATAGAAAAATTATTCATGATAATCATGACATAATTGTGACAGGTGGCTTCAAAATCAGAGTAGGCCTTAAACGCTCTCGGGTGTAAAATATATAATCTTAGTATTAATACTATATTAATGTATTAATTAATACCTTAGCTACCTACATTCCTGTACAAATAATCACTGAGTCTACAAGATATTTGATAATAATCTATAATTAAATAAAAACGCTGCAAACTATCACACAAAGGATTATTATTTTTCTATACAGGGTGTCACCCTTTCGGGCGCACCACCGGGGAGGGTTCGATTCTACTACTAATTTGCAACAAAAAATGTCTCCTAGCAATTTTTTCTTAGAGGCTTCGTTTTCGAGTTATTTCACTTTTAAGATTTTTTCGTGTTTTCGACCTTACATCACTAAAATGGCTGTAACTCCCTTAATCTATGAAGTAAATTGAGCCCTATCTGGGTTAAACAGGGTACAACTGAGTCCTCGACTCCCAACTTGTTATCTATCGAAAAGATAAAGCTTTCCACAAATGATCGGGACGATATTTTCAAGACAGAGGGTAAACATTGGGAAAGTCAACAAAGTGGAAGAGTGCGAGTCATTAATAACCCAGACCTCCCTTAATGACAATTTTGGATAAAACGAACGAGATTGAGCCCTTTGCCCAAAGGAAAAGGCTTGAAAAGCACTATTTGTTTGTAGAGGAGATCGGAAAGTGTTACCATTCGATTCAGCGTCAAAAATTACGTAAAATTTCAAGTCAAATGATTTATTAAGTTGAAATGCATTTCTGGTGAAAAACGCCGATTTACACCCGAAAATGAACGTTTTCTGCCCTAAAAACGTCGTTTTCTAACTGAATAAGTGGTGGTTTAAAAAAATGACTATGCCGTTAGAAAGCTGGGATTCACATGCAACTTTTAGGCATACAGCATGGAAATTTCCGTTCACGACGTTTCGTGAATCAAACTTTGAAAAGGTGAATATTTTCGAAACTACCAATTTTTCACTTTTGGCTTATTTTACACCCGTTCGTTTCATTTGAAATTTTCTAAAACCCCATCAGGTAGATAGGAAATTTGACGCTCTTTCCAATGATATGATCAAATTTGAGTTTACTTCATCAATTAAGGGAGTTATAGCCATTTTAGTGATGTAAGGTCGAAAACACGAGAAAAATCTTAAAAGTGAAATAACTCGAAAATGAAGCTTCTAAAAAAAATTGCTAAGACATTTTTTTGTTGCAAATTGGTAGTAGATTGAGATAAGTAGGTAGTATGTCGTGGGTACATCTAATGAACCCCGGAACAATGGACCTCCTCAGAAATGGATCCACGGAGTAGTAATTGATAGGACCGCAGATAAATGAGTATGGAGGCACCTATAACCAAAGTCGGTTACAAACACAATGCCAATCTCGTTCTAATAAGGACCCCACCCAGTGTTAACAGATCGAACTCCGCAGACCCCGAGTTACCTAACCCGTCGCGAATTACGTGATCATGGACGCCCCTCGTGTTAATGATGAACGAAGAACCGAAGGAATCATGTGTCACCCTCTATTGTTCGGATAAACAGACTATAATGGGCTTCGACCTCTCCTTTGCTAACGTTTTCATCAACGATCCCAAAGAAAGAGCTGTTCCCGAGCTACAGTCTCATGCTGAGTGCACTTCGAAATTTCCCTAAGAAAGTTTCTCTATGGTTGGCATCCAACTGTTCTTGGCTTCCGCAGTAGCGGTACCGAACTTCACACGTTGAAAATTTTACAATCTTGTCTTCGAGTCAATTCCTTTCATGACAAGCAAAATTTTCACGATATTCTTCCAAATTCATCAGTGAAACTTCAATGGGGTGTGCGCGTGGGTTGGAAAAACTGTTCATTGTTATTTTTATTCTAAACTAGACCTCACTGAGAATTCTGAGCGTGAGAAGACCTTTTTCTATGATTTTTCAAAGTTTCGAATGTTTATGACGTCACAGTGGGCTGGGGGGTTCTGCCCAGGCGGGAGGGGCGCGTGACGGCATAAACTTTGAAAAATCATAGAAAAATATCTACTCATCCAAAAAGAGAACGGCTGGTGTCAAAATTCGCAGGATGAGGTCTACTTTCGATTTAAAATTTTTTTAAAAATCAGGCGCACCCCCCATTGTGTGCAATTTATGCACAAGAATGGATCACTTGAATCTATAGAAACCAAAAGTTTTCTGTCCCGTTTTTTTTTTTAACACAGAATGTGTTTTTGCGATGACCTACCGAAAAAAAATCGTCACGAAAAAGCGACAGAAAAAACATCTGGTGATATGTTTATTGGTTGTCATGTTAATGTCAACTCCACATTTATTATTGTTGTTTTTTATTTAACGGATGACTAGCATCGCAAAAACACATTCTGTGTTCCTATGATTTCATACAGAGTATGGAAAAAGAAATAAACCGGGGGGTGCAGGGGGGCGGAGCCCCCCGCCGAGGCGCAAAGCGCCGAGTTTTTTTTTTTTTTTTTTTTTTTTTGTCCTTGCGTAATCAGTATTAATGAACAAATTTTCAGAGACATCAGTTGATTTCCATAGATTTTTCGAATAAGTACATACTTGAGGATCGAAAATTGTAGCTTCATAGTTTCAGGAATGAAAATTATATATTTTTTGGTTTATTATTTTCAATAATAAGCCTTTGGAATCGAGCAAGAAAAAAAAAATTTTAACCCCCCCTCAAAATTTGATGTTTTACGTTTCAAGGTACGTAGAATACGAAAATCGAATAAAAAAATTTCCGTCCGTACGCCGTACGCGGCACTTTTCTTAGCAACACTGGACCGATTTGGTTCAAATTTGGTATATGGGCTCCATTTGGGGTCTAGTTGTGCCGCGAAGCTTTTGGTTGATGTAGGTCACTTCTAAGGGGTGAAAATTAAGGGTTGAAATTTTCAAGAGTGCCCTAGCTCGAAAACTCTCGAAATAAAGGTATCGTTTTTTCACTAATTTTAAATAGTATTGAATTTTTAAAAATTTTTGAGACCACCCGGAGCTCTGTAGGACAAACCGTTCGGTCCCTACGAGTACTTGAAGGTTTTCCTTCGATAAAACAGAATCATGAGTGTGAATCGCAAAAGAGGTCTAATCTCCATTCAAATTTTATCGGACTAAAATGCGATCGCTGTTCATTTCTTCGATTTGTATACAGTTTAGGCTTCTGCGTAACCAGTAATCAAATTTCCATACGAAGCTTTCTATTTTTCCAATCGAGTGTGAAGCGTTTAGTTCTTTCTAATGAACTTGATTGTGAAGGTGTGAAGCAGTATGGTGTGGTAGGTAGTACCTAGCTGGTAGGCAAAAAAAAGTTGGTAGGTAAAAAAAATGTTGGTGGGTAAAAAACGCTGCAAATCATTGCTCAAAGGCTTCTTCACTCTTCAGATCACTGATCAGCTGAGTGAGCTCCGAAGCCATTTTCATTCCTATTGAATGGAAGTGCTCTTCCAGGCGTCTCCAGCAATCGAGGAGATCTTCTTCACTCTTCAGATCACTGATCAGCTGAGTGAGCTCCAGAGCCGTTTTTACTCCTATTGAATGGAAGTGCTCTTCCAGGCGTCTCCAGCATTCGAGGAGATCTTCTTCACTCTTCAGATCACTGATCAGCTGAGTGAGCTCCAAAACCATTTTTACTCCTATTGAATGGAACTGCTCTTCCAGGCGTCTCCAGCATTCGAGGAGATCTCCTTCACTCTTCAGATTACTGATCAGCTGAGTGAGCTCCGAAGCCATTTTTACTCCTATTGAATGGAAGTGCTCTTCCAGGCGTCTCCAGCATTCGAGATCTTCTTCACTCTTCAGATCACTGATCAGCTGAGTGAGCTCCAAAACCATTTTTACTCCTATTGAATGGAACTGCTCTTCCAGGCGTCTCCAGCATTCGAGGAGATCTCCTTCACTCTTCAGATTACTGATCAGCTGAGTGACCTCCGAAGCCATTTTCAATCCTATTGAATGGAAGTGCTCTTCCAGGCGTCTCCAGCATTCGAGGAGGTCTTCTTCACTCTTCAGATCACTGATCAGCTTAGTGAGCTCCGAAGCCATTTTCAATGCTATTGAGCGCAGGAAGCTGAAATTTGAGAGGGAAGGTCAAGGGAGAATACAGATGGTGGTAGGTGCTATTGATGGAGAATGGAGAACCAATGATCTATACAGAAGGGTGATCCATACAGAAAATAATAAACCTTTGAGCAATGATTTGCAGCGTTTTTAATTTTCCACTAATATTCTCGATAACATATGTGAGGCGGAAAACGAAAAGGGACCTCTTGTCGGCGTTCGTCGAAATGGAGTTTTTGCTATTTTCTCAATCTGTATAGATTTATGAAGAATTTAAGACCAAAAGCATCCTTGTAGCTCAAAAAATTACGAAGCTGCAGTATTTCAGTGTTTTATAACAGAAAAAACGCTGCAAATCATTGCTCAAAGGTTTATTATTTTCTGTATAGATCACCCTTCTGTATAGATCACTGGTTCTCCATCAATAGCACCTACCACCATCTGTATTCTCCCTTGACCTTCCCTCTCAAATATCAGTTTCCTGCGTTCAATAGGATTGAAAATGGCTTCGGAGCTCACTCAGCTGATCAGTGATCTGAGGAGTGAAGAAGATCTCCTCGAATGCTGAAGACGCCTGGAAGAGCACTTCCATTCAATAGGACTGAAAATGGCTTTGGAGCTCACTCAGCTGATCAGTGATCTGAAGAGTGAAGAAGATCTCCTCGAATGCTGGAGACGCCTGGAAGAGCACTTCCATTCGATAGGATTGAAAATGGCTTCGGAGCTCACTCAGCTGAACAGTGATCTGAGGTGTGAAGAAGATCTCCTCGAATGCTGGAGACGCCTGGAAGAGCACTTCCATTCAATAGGACTGAAAATGGCTTTGGAGCTCACTCAGCTGATCAGTGATCTGAGGAGTGAAGAAGATCTCCTCGAATGCTGGAGACGCCTGGAAGAGCACTTCCATTCAATAGGATTGAAAATGGCTTCGGAGCTCACTCAGCTGAACAGTGATCTGAGGTGTGAAGAAGATCTCCTCGAATGCTGGAGACGCCTGGAAGAGCACTTCCATTCAATAGGATTGAAAATGGCTTTGGAGCTCACTCAGCTGATCAGTGATCTGAGGAGTGAAGAAGATCTCCTCGAATGCTGGAGACGCCTGGAAGAGCACTTCCATTCAATAGGATTGAAAATGGCTTTGGAGCTCACTCAGCTGATCAGTGATCTGAAGAGTGAAGAAGCCTTTGAGCACTGATTTGCAGCGTTTTTTACCCACCAACATTTTTTTACCTACCGACTTTTTTTTACCTACCAGCAAGGTACTACCTAACGCTTCACACTCGATTGGAAAAATAGAAAGCTTCGTATGGAAATTTGATTACTGGTTACGCAGAAGGCAAAACTGTATACAAATCGAAGAAATGAACAGCGATCGCATTTTAGTCCGATAAAATTTGAATGGAGATTAGACCTCTTTTGCGATTCACACTCATGATTCTGTTTTATCGAAGGAAAACCTTCAAGTACTCGTAGGGACCGAACGGTTTGTCCTACAGAGCTCCGGGTGGTCTCAAAAATTTTTAAAAATTCAATACTATTTAAAATTGGTGAAAAAACGATACCATTATTTCGAGAGTTTTCGAGCTAGGGCACTCTTGAAAATTTCAACCCTTAATTTTCACCCCTTAGAAGTGACCTACATCAACCAAAAGCTTCGCGGCACAACTAGACCCCAAATGGAGCCCATATACCAAATTTGAACCAAATCGGTCCAGTGTTGCTAAGAAAAGTGCCGCGTACGGCGTACGGCGGACGGACGGAAATTTTTTTATTCGATTTTCGTATTCTACGTACCTTGAAACGTAAAACATCAAATTTTGAGGGGGGGTTAAAATTTTTTTTTTCTTGCTCGATTCCAAAGGCTTATTATTGAAAATAATAAACCAAAAATGGATTTTGAGAAAAACGACCATAAACTTCAAAATGCTACCTTAAATTCTTAGATTCTTAAATCGATATTTTCTTATTTAGGTTACTTTCGATTCGATTCGATCTTTCAGGCCTATACACTTGGGTTCTAGAAGGTCCAAGGATCAATAATCGATAGAAAGTGAAAAATCGATACTTTCGACCTTCTTCCAGTTTTTAGCCTTCTCCTCGAAATCAGCTTTGCCGACAAGAGCTTGCTTTTCGGTTTCCGCCTCACATATTTTGTTTATCAAAAATTTTTCATCTTCATTTACTTATACATTTGACCCAAAAGAACACTTGAAAATTGCTACCCAATGATCTCATAGCTACAATTCAGTTTCAGACTTTTCAGTACCAAATCCCCAAGAAAATGTACAGGGGCGCCTTTCGACTTCGGTTAGAACTGCCCTGGCCATAATTTATTCTCAACCATTTGTATTTGACACTCAAATCTCTGTCGCTAGGACGAAAGACGTGTTTTTGACAAAATTTTCAATTCAGTGCCAAGATTGGAGTTAAAGTACCCAAATTACAGAGATTTTTAGGAAATACATGTAGCCACCCCACAGATAGTAGAGGTCTATCCCGAGTAGGTATCGTCATGCCAAGCACCCTGGAAGAAGAGTGAGGGCCCTGGGTTCTCCCTAGATACTTCTTCAATCGCCAGTCGGGTTCAGGACGAGCCAGTGAACTGACCGCAAGGCGAGTTTCTGCGGTCTTGTACTATCTAGAGCTATGTAATCGATTTATAATCTGTTTTTAGCCAAGTTATTGTAGAATACAGTTATTTCTTTATACACGAGTGATTTATGATCCTGACAACCAACTGGAAGAAGAGGGAATACCGGAGAATGGAATAAGAGCTATCCCATTTTCATCATACATATATATTTCTTCAATTCTTATACATTTTTATTGGATCTAGGAACAGATTTATATTATTAATTGACGTGGTTGTATTTGGTTGGCTCGTGCATTGAGCAATGCAGCAATATCCTTACTCATAACTACCTACCAAAAATTTTATTTACTTTTACATTTATTTACCTATTCTGATTTTATTCAAAAGGCTCAGCCTAATAATAGTACATGGTAGTAGGTAAGTAATCATGGTAACAAAATGGCAGCAATAAGTTTACAAAAACGAAACAAAGAAAGAAATTCAAAGCTATACACATTATTTGTTTAACAAATAAACTGGTTGTAGAATAAAAAAAGTCTACCAAGAGGATGTGGCACATAATTTTGTGGTATACATAACCTCATTGTATAGATCTATTTAAGGTGTCCCTGTAACTACGCTCCTGCCACTTATTTTCTCTATTTGCAGACAAAACAAATCGGACCAACATTATTCTTCGTAATTTTTTGCGTAGAATTCAAAATTACACTACGTGCAACCAATATCAACGTTGTTGTTGATAAGGTACCGTCTAGTGTACCAAACATAAAATCCATGAAACTTTCATCGAATTCGATTGGAAAGTGAAGAAGTTATGGCTGTTGGTAGTTGTACGTTTGGGCATGCGCCGCGGCTACTATCAGGGCTACAATACTGATCCAGGGGCGATGAGTTTCATTGGAAACAATCAACATGCCAAGCCGCACAATCCCTGAAAATTTCATTAAAATCAGAATTCCAACGCATTTCTATGTGCCCGTACTCCAGAGTCGGACGTAGGGACGGCACGATACCACCGATATATCGGAGTATCGATACTTTCTGGGTATCGATACCGATATTTGTATCGTTACTTTTGATGCAAAATTCAAACCGATATATTGGTATCGATACTTTTGCCTAAAATATCGGAGGTATCGATACTTTCTTGACGATATTATCGAAAATTTTGCCAAAGTAAATTGGTGAAACAATACCAAATAAGTAACTAGAAAATAATACCATATATTGTCTGCCACAGAATAACACTCAAAATAGGATCATTTGAAACGATATATCGCCATGATAGCCTCAAAGTAGTATAAATATCCAATGTGAGTTTGGAAAGAATTTAAACCCGTTTTCCCGAACTTACAAGAAGAAGGAGGCACGCAAAATATTAATCGTGATGGCGACATCAGTCAGGTACGAACGGCTTTTTTCGAATAATAAATAGTATTATTTGTATTGTAACTGATTTGTTACTTAATCCTTTCGATTTCTAGTGGAAGAAAAAACATCATTTCATTGAACAGAGATTTCTTGTAAATACGAATTGTAATTGAAATAAATGGAATGATTATTCATTTTTTATTAAATTTTAAATTGTTGGCTTTTATTACATTTTTGATCGTCATTGACTTTTATTAAATTTTAAATTATTTAAAATAAAATATATATATTGCCTTTTTCTAAATAATAGGGTTTTTATTTGGAGTGAAAAATCATCAGTTGGTTAATTTGAAATATCGATGGTATCGATACTTTGAGCCGATATTATCGAAGTATCGATATTTTATAATATCGGGTATCGATACTTCATGAGAAATATCGTATCGAAAGGAGTATCGATACTTTGGAGTATCGTGCCGTCCCTAGTCGGACGTATAGTACCGGAATTTGACCGTGAATGAATCTATAATACCCCCGATCAGCAGTTAACTCGACAACAAAAGACAAACAAAATATTTAGTAACAATCACTTCTGTTTACCGTAATTTCCAAACAAAAAAACCACAATCCCTCATTATTCATTTCTTGTTGAAAAATTCTAATTTTTAGAATAAAATTTAGCTTTCTTATAGCTACTTACATACAAAAATATTAAGAATCTTACAAAAATATGTTCCTTAACCACCACCTGACAACTCACCACATGGAAGGAACCTAAACACCTATTCTTCTGCTCCTCGCATTTTATCACATAACAAGCACCCTACCTGTGCCTTATGTGTAAAGTGTAGGTAATGCTTCCGAAGGCATCCGACTAGGAAAACACACACACAAAATTATGACGTAAGAAGGTACCTACTTGAACATCCGAATAAATTAAACTACCTCCTTCCATCCTAAAGGACTTCCATCCTTGGGCGAGAGGCAGGAATTATACAAGAGCTTCTCGAATACCCAACAAAGTTGGGAGGCCTAGCTCTTGAAAATCCCGTCAAAGCGGCTTCAATGGCATACGAGACAACCAGAGAAGCCACAGCGCCACTCTCCGATGCCATAAGGAGTGGCAGAAATTTGGATGTTGCCCAGTACGAAGAGGGTATGGTGTCAAATTTGCGAGAAGTGGCAACGCAGCGAAAAACCACTGAGCTTGCAGCCAGCGAGCAGCTTTTGACATCACTACCCAGTAGGCAACAGAGGACCATTCGGAGGACTAGGGAGGCATCACAATGGCTCAGCGTCCTCCCACTTGCAGCAGACAACTTCGACTTGTCGTCTTCCCAATTCCGTAACGCACTAGCCATTCGGTACGGTTGAGAACCAAGAGGGTTGCCAGTATGGTGCGACGGATGCAGGAGTCCCATGGACATGAACCACGCCCTCAATTGTATGAAGGGCGGCCTGATTAAACAGAGACACGACCTGGTTCGGGACGAATGCGCCAAAATAGCAAGCCTCGCATGGAACGGTGTTGTCACAGAACCAGTTCTTCGTGAAAGTGCTGATGGCAGCCCCGGCCTGGTGGCAGACATGAAGGTTCATGGTGTGTGGGACCGTGAGAGACCTGCGTTTTTTGATACCCGCGTTTATAACGCAGTCTCTTACACTTCCATGGACTGGCCAACCATCTCTCGCCATGCTGCCCAAGCCAAACATGCAAAATACTTCAGAATAGCCGAAGATCTGAGAGGGTCTTTCACACCACTCGTAATTTCATGCGATGGAGCATTGCATAAAGAGTACGACGCTTTTCTCAAGAATGCCTCCCTACGCCTTGCCAACAAATGTTCCAAATCCTACGCTCAAGTGATGATGTGGACGCGAGTGAAAACTCAATTCTCCGTCCATCGAGCGGTTTCCATGGCCCAAGGAAACAAGTCCGGGGACTCGGACTGGAGGACGGAGCAGCAATTTGGCTCCCACAAGACTAACTCCTCACACATTTACGCTCGCTTGCTGGCACGCTCGCAAAAAAAACCCCTTTGGCATAAATCAATTTCAATTTTTGGCATACCAATTTGAACTTTTGGCAACTCATTTTGAACTTTCGGCAAATCCATTACGTTTCGACAACTACTGGAGTCCTTGTCCACCTTCATTCATTCTACAATGTTCAATGAAGTGTTTTTTCTCTCCTTTAATTAAACTATTATTTTACAAATTCAAATTCATAGAATTTCGTAATTAAATAGAACTTAAAAGTGGCACATCGGTGCAGCCTTGGGCGTCCTTATGCGATTAATCTGGGGTGAAGGAGGGCATCACCAACAGAAAAGAATAAAATAATCCGTTTTAGACTATTCTAAATCCTTAGTGGAAAAAATGGGTGTATGTCGGTGTGCATGTGGCAAAATATTGAGTACTCGCCCAGGCCTTAGTTTTCAGTTGATTTGCATGTTTATTTTTTTGTTCGACTCAGATAACTTTCCAGTTGCACATTACATTACCAGAGTATCAAAATTCGTTTGGGGAGGGGATCTTGAGTAGATGACACTCCTAGTAAGGAACCCAGTTACTAATAAAACCCAAACTATAAATAAATAAATTTATTTGTAGCAGCCATGAGGCAATACAAATGTCAACAACATTACAAGATAAAATAAGAGAGATGTTGTGATACTCGAAAATTTCAAAAGATCTTCAACTGGGAAAAATCGTTCACGTCGTAAACCCCAGCTTGTATGAGCATCTTCCTGAATTTTGTCCTAAAAGGTCCCACATAAAGGCCACGCAGGTTGACAGGCAGCAAATTAAAGATACGAACCCCAGTTTGAAGAGGATTTGACGTCATCGAGGCCTCCAATCGAATCTCACGCGGTCGCAACTTTCCAGCAGCTCGAGTGGAGTAACCGTGGATATCCGAACCGCAGTCAATCGAGTCCAAATTTTGGTGAACAAATACGAGACTGGCATAAACATACAGGCTAGGTAGAGTCATTATACCCAAATCCCTGAAATGGCCTCTGCAGTTCTAGAGGTAACCAATGTGCTTAATAATTCTTACAGCTTTCTTTTGTGATTTAAATATACGAAATGAGTGAGGTGAGTTGCCCGACATAATACGATAAGCGGCTATAAAAATAAGCAAAGTAGCACATCACCAGACACAGCACCAGCCAATCTCCTCAACATGAAGAGGGACGTTGACAGTTTTCCGGACAGCGAGTCAATATGTGCTGCCCAGGAGAAACGGATGTCAATCAAGGCCAAGAAGACCGACAGAATGGGTCAAACGACCATCCAGCTGGAGCTCAATACTGCGAGACTTATCCTCATTCAGGGCGCACCATTCCTTAACAGCCAAGAAAGTCTTTGGTGTGTTCATTCGCAGATTATCTTCTGAAGTTCCTCTGACCACAGCCGTAAATAGTCAGCGAACAAGGTCAGGTGACTATCGACTTGAGTGTGATATCGCAGGCCATTAATGTATATAATGAAAAGAGAAGGCACGAGTCCAGAACCCTTCTTTATTCCACACGGGATCAGGACTTCAGCCGATCGACCACCCCGATAGAAGACAGTCTGGCTCCAAGCCTCCAGATAGTTCTTGAGAGAAAAAAGAATCTTCTATGAAATGGCGGGAATTTTATCTAATATGTACACTTCTGTATTTTCATGAACTATCTTTTGTGCCACCGTAAATCAAATCAGTGGCGACACCATGGTTACTGACACCAGAAACCGCGTATTGCGTGGGTTGTTGGATTTTACCTAGAATACAGAAGTGATCTTCAATTGACTACTAAACGACTGCTAACTATTGACTAAAAAAAAAGTTCAACGTTACGACGGCTTTGGCCAGTCTGGCACCCTTGGATGAGAAGGAGGGGAAGAGAGTCGAATTCGTTCGTTGGGTATCGAAGATCATGGATTTTAAAATCCTGTTCTCCTAGAAATTTTATGCTGGATAAGGGTGAAGGGAGGGGATTTAACTCACAATACTGTTTAGTAGGAAGGTAAATGAAAATGCAAGTTTTATCGCTTACCTACTGGTTTAAATTGAACTGATCCTTATCCTATGGGAGATCCCCTGGAATGATTACTAAACAATGTTCCATTTTAAATGTAATGAATTTAGACTTCAACTTAATTGTGAATTGTCGATCGATGTAGACTAACTTATTATTATTACCAATATTAACAAACAATTTAGCAGTCTTCGAAGGTAAGAAGAATTGGACTCTCCACGTCCATAAAATTAGTGTCCTTATAAATAAATCACACGGGAATTCATCTGTAAGTATGCATGAAGCACAATCTCACTTTTTTTCGGAAGGCGAAAATAACAGTACGCTTTACAAAGCTAGGAAGTAGTCTCATTTCCTGTGTTATGGTTCAGGATGTTCTTGGAGCACTCGAGAGACCGTGATGACGACACCGTATCCGTTGTTCGCGCAAAATTCAATGAAATTCGTTCGGTCCGCCCCAACTAGGAACTTGTGACAATCTGTGAAGATAAAAGTGCAGTAATTGTATAATTTCGGTAGCAAACGAGGCATTGAAGAATTTATCGATGTAACGTTGAAAATACGCAACCTACCTCTGAACCAATCGGCGAATAAGTTGTCTTCCTTGGGATATAAAATGGTCAGCTGTTCAATGAACTTCGCCAAATTTTTGTTTCTCTGATAACTCCTCAATACGTTCGTAAATATATTGTAACTCTCATCTTCCAAAGTTCTCCTCATCTTGAAAATGAAACAAAATACAAATAATTATTACCACACCAGGAAGAAATTCCTAGTACATCATTACGGCACATAAAGAGACACCTACAAGTTACATAATAATTATGTAACTTGTAGGTGTCTCTTAATGTAAATTATTTACATTAATGCAATAATGAATCCAGTACATTAAATAACAGGTCAGAGGAAAGAGCATAACAATTGTTTTTTTTTAATCTCCCCTCAAAGACTAAAGGTCTATTTGACGGAGGGGGCACGCCATAAAACAAAATAAATTTAAAAAATCAAATATAATGGGGAGGACGCCCAGGACTCACCCGACGCCGGCCCTAGGGATGAGGGATGATGAGGAATGGGGGGCTGGGAGAGAGGGATGAAGGGAAGGGCCTCTATAAAATGACCACCAGTTTAAATATGAGCCGAGCAGTACGCGTCTGGTGACACCACGGAGTACACCTACTGAGATGCCCAACTTGTGCAACTCTGTGGCACTTTTCCTGCACCACACTCCGCGCCACGTCAAGGTCGCAGCCATAACCCTGATGTTGTTGGGTTCCACTCCTTTTAGCTCTGACACTGCTTGACGTAAATCATCTCCATCATACTTGCTTATCTTAGCCCGCCAGGTCTGCTCCATGTCCATGCTGCTATTGACAACTTGGACATCCAGGATAATGCAAGACCTGTCGGGCTTGACGGCAACAATGTCAGGCTTCTTACCCTGGTAACTTGGCATGTGGTATAATCTCTTCCTTTCAACATCTCAGCCGCTAGATGACAAGGCACCTGCTTGGCGACCGCATCATGACGTAGTATGCGGCCCCCTCTTCGCATTTCTGTCCATTCACTTCCTTGGCTCAGTGGTAACGAGCTCCGACTCAGAATTGGAACGATAGGAGATCGATCCCCGGTCACGGGAAGCTAATATTTGATGATTCAACAAGTCTCTTGACTTGTGGTGCATGCTTTCAGAGCACTGTCGAAGCTCTTTACCATCTACTGACTCGTGCAGCGCAGCAGCAAACTCAGCAGACAAACTGGGTTTTGGAGCAGATGGTGTTGCTCGGTCGCACCATGCTAACTGCTGCCTGACAAAATCAAGACCAGCAGCAACACGGGCGGCCTTCCAGCTCAACCCTTGAAGGGCTAGCAGGCGCTGGCAGCGCAGAGAAGGGATACATGCGGAGAGAGACACAATGCCAAGCCCACTGGATTTGACCCGTGCATGAACATAGGCACTTGGGACACCAGGTGGGAACCTCAACCAAGAGCGCACATCAGAGCGGATCTCGATCTAATTCCTGCAGTCTCCCTGCCGTAAGCCTATCAAAGACTAACCCGTAGGTTAGCTTTGGCAGTAAGTACGTGCGGAGGAGGCGCAGCTTTTGCTGTGGCTTCAATGGAGCCTTGGTAACGCGAGCTAGTGCTCTACCAAGGTCCGCACGGCAGGCAGTAATGGTGGCCACCCCCATGAAGTCGACCCCAAGGTACTGCCAGACCTCCATCACAGATCGAGAAGGAATGGGGGCTTGTCCTATGACAAAACCCCCATCCACAACCTTCACTTTATGTTGGCGACCCAACGGGACCAAGGAGACCAACCCACATTTATCGGGGTTGACCACAAGTCCACACCTGGATAGCTGCTTAGCAAATGCATTAAGGGCAATCTGCAAGCCCTCACGGGATAACGTCATCAGCAAAGGCCAATGCTCCTACTCGCACCCCAGGGGCGAGATCAAACCCTACTTCTATGGGCAGCTTACCCAAGGCCTCATCCACAACCAGGTTGAAGAGGAGTGGTGACAAGGGATCCCCCTGGCGTACCCTACGTCTGATCACTATATTCCTTGACACCTCACCTCCTGCCTCGAGGACCATCACGCCTTCATGGTACAGACAGGCCACATACACAACTAATCGAGATGGGGCCCCGACACCGCGAAGGCAATCGGTCAGGGCAAGGTGAGTGACTGTGTCAAAGGCCTTAGCAATGTCCAGAGCGGCGAAGTGGAGTGGCTGGCATTTAATACGGGCCAGCGAGATGACAGTTTGGAGAACTGTTAGACTCTTGTTTGGACTCTTCATAGTATTGTACCTACATATTACCTATCTTGTTAAAAGCACGAATTAATACCGTTGAAAGTGGTTGTATATAGTTCTACAGGCTTCATTCATGTCAGACCTTGAAGAAAATTTCAGTGGAGATTTGTTTTGTGATGGATTCGAGAAGATGGGCGGATGAGAAGTTCTGTTGTAACGGAATGATCCGGCCGCGTGGCTCGGGAAGTGCTGAGGGTCAGTCTACGCGCGCCATAAATCTATGGCTGGGCGTCTATGGCAAATTTCACACAGGTACATTTTTACACTTCTGTTGTAAAATAAATGGTGGGATCCGTCTGATCCCTTGAAGGTTTTTTTCTGAACACAACACCAATAAAATCATCATAATTCATTTAAAAATTAAGCGAAGCGTTGTGTATGTAGAAAAGCATCAAACTGGTTTGTTTTCTTCGCTCTCATCTTTGCAGCGCCGCACCCCTCTGAACGCCCCTATCTGTCTACCTGTGTTTGTTTACGTCGCTCTACATTAGGTACGTATACTTTAAAATATATTTATAAATATTTATAAATTAAATTTATAAATATTTAATTTCTCTACACTGTGTAAGGAATAAGTTTGTGCACGAGATTTTCCCAACTGACAAACACACTGGGTAGATGGAAGAGGAACCAGTAAGCGGGCAAACTTTAGAAATTGCCTATTTATCAAGTTATTTCTCTTGGATTGTAGTTAGAATTCGAATTCAGCTAAGATATTAAATTCAGCCACTTCCTACTTACCTCGTGCAATAAATATTTGACTGCGTTCATCCGTTTAGCTTTTTCTTTGAGCTCGGGAGTGATCTTTTCAAAGGTAAACTCGTGTGGAATGGAGGCCTGTCGAGGATTATCTCTCCGTTTTGCAGGTTTCGTGACTACTACAGTCTCCGGTAGTGAGATGCAGTCTTGCACACTTTTCATTGGGCTGTCTCGATGTTTCTTGGGAGCTGCATCGTCAGCATCAGCGTCGGCTAAGCTTGCAAGGCAGCTTTTAACAGGTTTTCCAGGCTGTCGCAAAGGGATGGTAGAGCCAGAACCAGAACCAGTGGCCAGTGGCCATCTAAACGATCCCGATGATGATGAAGGAATTGGCAACACAGGGAGTTGTAGAGGCTGGCACACTGGAGCTTTGCTTGGAGACGCAGAACTATCCCTCTAACACCAAAAGTACGAGTACGTTAATAATAACAGGTGGTATGAATGCCTTACAGTGAAATACTTTTCTTTTACACCAAGTCCAATATTGCATGCTAAAACCATATATTATTCTCGGTAAGTAGGTACGTTAAATAATGAAACCATTGAAGAACCTACTGACCTTGAAAAGTGTAGGATGTCGCCTGAAGAACCTCCTCAGGGAAGCTATTGCTAGGCCGAAGTTTTCCATCGACTTGACAGGTCTAAGCCAAGCAGAAACAGATGAAACTATTCCGGGCTGCTCAAATTTGGTGTCGCACATAATAATGACTCCCACGTCTTGAGCGTGTCGTATGACTCGACCAATGGCTTGGTTGACGGCTTTTGTCGCTTCAGCTCTGTACCAGTCTTGACCCTTGAAATTCTGATGTAAAGAAAATCAAAAACATCTTAGAAATCTAGAAATTTTAACGCAGAAAAAGTAGGGGTGGATCAATTGAGGCACAGTTGACTTTGCTTCCAGTTTTACGTTGTAATTTCAGACATTAGTGAAGATATTGTACAAAATTTCTAGGAATAACAACCAAATAAGACGCTCTGTATTTTCAAGAGTTTCATAACCAAACCTAACAGGGTAACAACGATATTTTCTTCTTCTTCTTCTTCTTCCAACGATATTTTCAAATCTTCAACAGCGTCAACAAACAAAACTATGGCCCACGTTCACCAAACATTCGAAACGAGTTTAAACCAAACGAGGCGAGAGATAATCGACGTTTAGTAAAAATCGTCTTTCACCAGAGCGATTTACCAGTTCAAACTCCATCTTGGGGGGTTCGAGTTCGAACAACATTCCTTGGTTGTTACTATTCGGTCGAATTATACAAATTGACCATTATACAAAAAGACCAGTTCTACCAAAATAAATTTCTATTGTGGTGAAATTGGGGGCCCTCATCTTCGAATTTACATCCATCGGTAATCATTCAAATTATCGAAGTATTCCTACTGTTCAGAACAAGGCGGCAGCCACTGTTTCACTAGGATACATCAAGGAAGGTACTTGAGTCTGGAGAAATACTGGAGTTATTGCGCTCGTTGCGGCTCAAAGTGATGATGTGTAATAACTCAATAGGTAGGTGATGAAAATATTCAGCAAAATAAAACGAAGGGAACCGGAAAACTCGAAACAAACCACAGGAATCAGCAAATAAACAGAACAAGGAATTCGAAAAACTGACACTGATAAAGATGCCCAAGGCGGTAGTCTGCTGATAGCAAGCGCAGGAGTGGTTGTTGTTCAACGTTTCTATTGCCCCAAATGCGTCATAATGTCCAACTTTCATTCGATCTGCTCGACATTTCAAGTTTAAACAAACTCGATTATCTTAAAAGACGTTTAACAATGATTTGGGTTGGTGAAAGACGCTCGCCATTTTGCCGGGTTTATTCCTTCAGATTAACTATTAACGCGTTTAGCTAAGCAAGTTTAGAACAACTTTTGGTGAAAGTGGGCCTATGGCATGTGATGGTTTCCATCACTATATATTTAAGAAATGAATCATCTCTCTCATTCAGAGATTTCTTAAACTTATCAACATAAAGTTCGTACCAAACCGATTTCTTTGAAGCACATTTGAAACAACTTTCCGGCTAGCTAGATTGGAGTCAAAGGCTTCAGAATCCATTTGCTGAAGACCCATTTAACTTCTTATTCAGGTGAATAAGGAGCTATTGCCGTGGGCGGAAAACACTGTCACTCTTGGAAAGCCCCTCTCCTCCATCTTCCACTTCCCATCCTCCATATCTCAGCAACAGTTAAGTGACGTCCCTTTCCGAAACTCTCGCCCTTCAAGAGTTACAGTTTTGTCCAACTATTACGTCTATGTAACTAATCATGCAATATTTTGGTCTCTTTTCAAACTTACAGGCACTCGTAGGCAGTCGATATACTTCATTTTGGATTTGACACGAGGGTCGTAATAAGGTGGGTAGGGCAGGCCGCAGACAATGACTGCACGGCCGTATTGGTCACTGAAGTCGATCCCTTCAGACATCTTACCCCTGCAGATGCCCATCAGAACTCCACCTCGCCCTTCTCCTACAGCCTGTCTGTACCCATCAACCGCATTGTTGAAACGCCTCTTGTCCGCATCCTCAGAGAACATAGGCTGAAAATAAGTTTTTCTAGATTAATCCAACTGAAGTTTATTTCAAATGTTTATAAGGATTTCTGTAGACACCAAAAACAACGCAGCAGATCTTCAAGTAAAACATAGTAGAAAAAGCACAGAACAAGGGAAATAAATAATTTTTTTATTTGTAGCAGCCATAAGACAATTACAATTGTCAGCAACATTGCAAGATAAAAAAGAGAGATGTAAAGAATAAAAACAGAGAGGGAAAAGAGTCTGTCGCAGTGATACAAGAGCATTTCAAAAGAACTTCAACTGGTAAAAATCTCTCACGTCGTAAAGTTCAGTTTGTAGTGAGCATATGAAACGCTTACCTGAAATTAATCCCAGTACCCCCTGTACGCCCTAATTTGTAACATTTCTATCAGATTCAAGCAACTCAAGCTGGGAAGCTTCATAGTATTTTTCTATAAATCTGAAGGAATCCCAAGGCTTTTCATTGCAACTATCTCTAGATTGCAACGGTTCCCACAGCAACCTCTGCACTTCTACTGTACTCTTATTTCAATGCAATGAATAATGAGGTCTTACTTTGATAGAGCTAAGGCGGTCCCAGAGACCTTTAAATTTCCACGTATTGATAGCTTTGTTCATGGCTTGATACGAGGGAAAGAACACTAGAACTCCATCTGGTATGAGGCGAATGAAATTCAATATTGTTAGCCCCAATTCCTCCCAATACTCCAAATTATCTCTGCAAAAACAAACAATGACTAATAATTCTAATATATTTATACGCTATGATGTTTTATTTTAGAAATTATCATAATATAGCGTCAACAAACTTACTTGTTTTGGAAATTATATTGCAACTGTATGCTGTTGGGCCCTTTCCCCACGGCAAATATCATGAACTGAAATCATTTGCATTCTTGGTCAGAGATATTAAGTAATAGTAGCATCACTAATCTTTGCTAATTCATTATCCACAATAGGATGAATCAAACATGATTTGGCAGGCTACGCCTTTTTACCTGTTCATGAGGTACCACGTGACCGAATTCAGCGCTCACAACCGCAGCGCCAGTTTCAATGCACGCTGGGAAAGATTTCAACCCAAGCTCCATGATGACGTTAGTAAGAGGGCTTAGAGTTCCACTGGTGAGGATCACGGCGTGGGTGTTATGTAACACTTGCATTCTGAAAAGAAGAGGCGATTAACTCAATGGTATCGTCGTGAAAAGAAATCGGCGTCAAATTGTGGGCTGTATCTTTCATTAGGGTCACAAAGCACCCAAAGGCAGCTCTCAGTTATCTACACCTGCCTCAACTTGGCTTAACATCGCGAACTTACCTGAACGAAATATTGCAATAACCACCACACCTCCCTGACTAGGTAACGGAGTACCTAAGATCTCCTCGACAGGGGTGAGATGTTGTGATCAGTGGTAGTGAGCTCGACTCAGGATTATTAATATTATAGTCGGAAGTCTGGAGATCAACCAGAGTCGAGGGAAGTTAATTCAATTGTATGACAACAAGTTGGCGCAGTCAGCACAGATTTTTGAGGCAGGCCATCAATGTGACAGCAAACGAACGAAATGTCATCGGTTGTTATAAACGAGCATTGTAGCGCCTAAATTCAGATCTCAAACTCTGATCCTCAAACCATATGTCATTACGTAACAATTGCCTATATTCTAAACAAGGGGAAAAAAAAGGAATGAAAAATTCCAAACAAACAAACTTCAAAATAAGGAGAGACGCTGGTTTTTTTTTTCAAAATTTACCCAAGAGCAGGATTCAGGCACCACAAATTGAAGACAATGCCCTTCGGCTTTTCTGATGGGTTGGGTGTGAAAACAGGAGTCCCAAAATGGTTTCTCTTCGTTGCAGGGTACTCCAGCTCTGTATGCACCTGGAATAAGAAAGATCAAAGTCAAATGAGGTATTACAATCTACTTGATAAAGTCTCAGTCGGTCGCCTTTAATTCCTCGTTCAGGGTTAGTATTTCTCCCAAGAACCGGCGCTCAACGTTTAAAAGTTGTACTTAAATTTGAAATTCTCAAGGATTTTCGAAATGCATTAGTGCATTAACCTAGGGAATTGAAAAACTAAAGGATTGCCGCTGGGATCATCAAAATCGAACAATAATTGCCATCAAAAAATGAAAATTCAGTTAGTGAAAAACGGCTTTTCCCACTTTTCGCCAGCAATTATTGTTTGATTTTGATGATTCCAGCGGCAATCTTTTAGTTTTTCAATTCCCTAGGTTGAAGCACTAATGAATTTCAAAAATCCTTGAAAATTTCAAATGTAGGTACAACTTTGAGCGCCAGTTCTTGAGAGAAATACTAACCCAGAACGAGGAACGAACAGCGACCGATTGAGGCCCCCTTAAAGTGTAAACAAATGCCCAAGTCCAGTGAGGAGACAACTTACGACGAAAGAATTTTGATTCTTGGGGTCAAAAACTTTCAACTCGAAAGGAGCAGCAATGAATTCAGCCACTTTCTGCAATGTACATGCTTGTCGAGATCTATTGTTGACTGAATTGTGAGCAATAACCACTTCGTGCACTGCAGCCAATCCCATTTCCAGGTTTCCATGATTTTCTTCAGTAATCTACAAAAAAAAACTATACTCTTAGAACATAAATAATGAATAAAATAGTTTCTTTCTAACTGTAACTAAGTTGAATGACAAATAACTTCTGTAAATCGGTCTTCTTGCTGCAAGACAAGTGATACACATGGAAACACGTATTCCAAAATATGATGTGTTTTCTTCGAGAGTAACCTTACTAAATCAAGACGGTGGCAATGTTGTTTCCAGAAAAGTCTTTGCCTTCACAGAAAATGATCTTTTTGGAGCAAAACTACTTTATACAAAGATAAATGATGACACATAGAATATAGGGTATAGCGATAACAATTCAGGAAGAAGTCAATTTAATCTTAGAACCAATTTCAGGAGGTTGGCTCACATTTGCACCCTCCAAGAGGACTCTGAGAACATCTGGGCGGTGCTGCAAACTCTTCTCTTTCACTGTCTTCATGAAAGCATCGAATTCTTGCTCTAAAGCCATTAACTTCTCCTTCATGAACATGAGGTCCTCAGTGGAGTACGAACGCTCAATGATGTCTCCATCAGGGTCGCTGAATTCGTCATGCATACGCTGCATATCCTGGAAAATATATTTTATAAGTTGTGTAAAATGTGGTATAGTTCATCTGAAAAGATAGTTAAAGTTCTAACTGTATAATAATTTGGAGGATTTACATGCATTTTAAATTCACTCGAGTCGAGTTGACGTAGGAGTGTTAAAGGATTACCTCTGTAACGTCACGGATAGCCACAGCGATATCCGTACTGCTTAACGAAAATGAAGCCGATTCTTCACAGACTCGATCAATATTGTGGCCTTCGTCCAAAATCACAATGGCGCCCTAAAAATTGTACAGGTGAACACCAATGAGAACAGTAACACACGACAACACTACGAATCAAACCAGATTTTACTACCAAAGGATGACAAGTCAATAAATGTATATGATGTGGTGTAATAAGATATTGACGTCAATCACGTAGACAAGGGTTTGTTTACGTACCTTATCAATGTCAAGCCTAACCGAACGTTCTCTATTGGATTATGATAGGGATGAGCATCGTTTGGAAACTATCGATAGTCACCATCGAATAAACTATCGAATTAACCATCGATTGTTGGAAACTATTGGTACTAAACTATCGATGGTTTTCGATAGTATCGATACTTCTTTGATCAAAAATAAATCTTTGTTAGGTAATCAAAATATCGAATAGGAGACTAGGATAATTCAATTATCTATCAGCATGATACAAATTTCAGTAAAATTTCATACATGAAGACAACTGTAATGTCTTACATTTCTAGTCAGTAGTTCTTCAATAAAAGTGACTCGTAGGAAAACCCCAAGGAGGCATGAGTCATCTCCAACATGGGTGAAGTGAGGAAGGGAAAAAACACGTCAGTTGACGTCACCTTTTTTCCACTCTCCCCTCACCATACTAACTTGAGTATATAAGCCACACTGAGTGGTCTTCCTACATGCATTCGTACCTCGTCAATCCGACTTATCATTTCTCGTATTACCTACAGCCCCAGTTCTTCCAAGGGAACGGTTTACCCCATAAAAGCGCCGAACCTCTAGCTCTCCTTAGGGACCTCTTCAGAACAGTAGGCCTGACTAGGTAAATGTTCCGCCTTCCACCAGTGAGTCATCAGACGCTGAGGTTGTCGGATAGATCTTGACGCACTCGTCAATACGGTCGGCAGCAAGGCGCCGCAGATGGAGTGCTGAAGCAACAGGCTTTTAGGGATCAATCTCTCGCAGAACAGAACCACCAATGTTAATTTTTTTCATTTGAAAATAGGCTAAAAAATGGGATTTAACTCAATATCGAAATATCTTATTCTCCCCTCCTGAATTACTTGAACGATTGAAGATTTGTCCCAACACAGCTCATTGTACACTAAAACAGAACAGATTACCTACTTAACAAACAAAGTACGACAACCAAATATTTGAATTTGGTACTGATACCGAGTGATGACAATAACGGAAAGATTTGATACTATAAGCTGGGTTCACATGTAAGGCGTGATTTACGGATTACGGAAATGCTTTTACATTGACGTAAATTGATCGTAGTGAAACCATCGATCATGAGAACATCGGCTTCAAACTATCGATGGTGAAAACATTAGTTCTAAACCATTGATGGTAAAAACATCGACTATCGCATGCAAAACATCGATAGTTCGTGTCAGACGCTCACGCTGACAAAGTCTCATATTTCTCCCTGGGAAATCGAATCGTTGCAATTCGACTCCGGATAAGGAAAATCGATGGTTCCCAGGGAAAACAATTCGTAAGACCCACGTCGCCAAAAAACACAGCACGTGGAGTCCCCACCACAGTAAAATTTACCGTGGCCTGATTAGCGGAAATCTATCCCCGCTTTCGATAATCAGCCGGTAAATCAACGCCCAGGAAAAGCTCCTCATCCAACCAGCGGGGAGAGTAGGAAGGACTGGAAGAAAAATCACCAAAAATATTCGACCGCCCATATGCCAGAAGATACGTCCCCAGCTGTTGAACAAAACTGTTACGCGCTGCCAAAATCGAGGTCGTGCATCAGCATCTGGAACCTAGTGCCCTTCGATCCGAGACTCACCCAAATCTGTTGCCTTCCGCTGTGTGACAAGAGAGCGCTATCACCACAGTCTACTTGGTCCGAGAGTACCTGCCGCCTCCAGGGAGGAAGTGGATTGCTGCTGCTTCAAAAGGCCCTGGGAAGAAATCTCCGAGATTACCTTGATCAGAAAGGATCATCAGGGCAGTCCGAACACCAAATCACAACTTACCCCGAACCTCACTTCCGCCGTTACCATCGCCAACCCACGCTCACTGCGAGTCATCGTAACTCCGCGCAGTCAGGAGGCACGTAGGTAGGAGTAGATTAAGTCGCTATCTAAGTCTCTGTTTTTTTTTTCATACGTCAATTTAACTTGAAAACAAAAGAAGAATGAACGTTCCAACAGTAATAAAAGGTAAGATCAATCGCTATCAGTTTTGTTTTTGTTATTATCATTCCACAGAGCCCATTCGGTGTAAGGACAAAAGTAAGGTAATCAAAGTCTTAGATCCGGAGGCGATTGCCCCCCAGATCTACCCGATCTCCGGCGATAGCCAGTTAGGGAACTTAGGCCTAGGCAGGACTAGGAAGGTCATTTCAAAACCCCCGAATCCACGAGTAGGCCGAAAAATAAGTCAGACCTAATCGCCAAAGCCGCAGAGGAGGCAACCTTACAGTTCGATAGTATCGACCATCGATGCTCATCCCTAGATTATGAGTATGTTAAAAACAAACCAATAAAACATAACGTATACGTTATTTTAAAAAATTAATAAGTAGCAGATACTTACGTTGAAGTTTAAATTTAGTTTTCTGCGGATCCCTGCATCAAATATATAATTATAGGGTAAAAATATTATGTCGGCTTCTTCCTGGAGGTACCTGGACATGTAGAAAGGACAGCATCCGCTCTTTTTCGATTTGGCCACGAGATCTTCAATGTCTTTAACTAGGAAGAAAGAGCGATCCGACTTCATCGCTTCAACTCTAGGATAGAATCTGCAAGTTTTAGCTTTCAACTGAGCTTGACAGAAAACATTCTGTAACAGAATTCACAGATCCAAGTTGTAAAATGGTTTGAGATGATGATAAATGCATATATGTTAGGATATATCAAACTTCCACTAACCTTGGCAGTGTTATTTTCCTCAACAGGTAAATCCGGATGTACACACATTTGATCTCTACTGCCTAACACCGTAGCTTTCATCGATCTATAATCTGTTCTTCTCAATTCAGACATCGCTTTGCTGAGTTGGGAATGAGTTCGAGACGCGTAAAAAACCGTCTTCTTAAAATATTTACCTGAAAATTGTAATAATGAACGTAATTTGGAGCTGAGATCATCGATTCGAATATCAGGCTGGGATAGAGATGGACCAGGCATCTCAGAGCATCTGTCACAAGCTCTGCAATGGGGAATTTGCCTCACATTTTTTTTTTTTCGAATGAGGGTTTATTTTTATGGAATAAAACCATAGTGAGCTGCTCGAAAACTCATCCAAAAAATTTAGAGAATTTAAGGAAGATGGAAATTTTAAATGTGGTGGCAATGTGTAAGAGGCAGCCATGTTTGAAACGTAACGGATATTCTACCAATCTGACTTCAAAGGAGGTTCTGTGGCGCTTATCACAGAAGCGGAACATACACGAACTTTTAGCTTACAAGGAAGGAGGCCAGAACGCAGGACTTTTTTACAATACAATTCTACCTACTAGTTTATCAAGCATTATTAGTCTTCATCTTCTCTTATTTAGTTTCAAGATTTGAATCACATTATTCGAGTAGCCATTTCACTGGATCGTTTTGTGTGGCGGTGCTAGAACTCTGTCTGTTGTTGGAGTTGTTTTCGCGTCGTTTTTTTTCGTATGACGTCAACAATATTCCTCGATTTTCGCGGTGTTTTGTAACAGAGGCTTCACTTGTTTAGGCATTTTCTCCTACGGTAATTTTTTCCCCTTGGTTATTCCTAGTGTTGAACGTTATTCTAGGGCCCTGTTATAGGATTTGACTTGAAATTCCAGAATCTAAATTGAGGCAAATTCCCCATTCTGAGTGAACTCTCCAGTACTTACATCCAGTACCTATATATGTTGTCGTACTGATACTTAGTACCTAATTGCTTCTCATTCCTTCATATTAATACCAAATTGACAAACCAAAAAAATTGACAATCGACTGTCAAGTTCGTTCAAATGAAGCATAGATATTCGATCCACAAAATCAATAATTTCTCATCGCTAGGCTGGAATGTACCTAAAATATCTGTTGCTTACTTGGCTTTCACGACTGCAACAGAAAATTGTATAGATTTAGGAAATATTGAGGGGTTCATCAACAGGATCGAATGGAAGTTTGAGCAAGGAAAAGGAAAAGAATGAGGTATTTAACCCATAAGTGAAGCAATTAGTGAGTTGGTGGGAGCTGCTTGAAGGCCATAACGGAGAAAGCTTCAATGCGGTTAACCGAAGCAACCATCAGCGTCTGGGGCGGTTCCCCAGAAAATGGTAAAACTGGTCCTATGACTCTGCCATGGCGGCCACTCAGCAGACATTGCGGGTTGTGGTAAACCAAAGTTTGGGTTTTGGCAAAGTTCAGCAGTGGCACCTCTAGTCAGGAATGACCTCCGACATGCAATCCTGGTGAAAGTATTACCTGTCAGGTCACTTGAAACCAGTACCGACGAAACTAATTAGGGTGAGAGCACTTTTGGAGAGAATCAGCATCGACTTGCTTTGTTCATATCAAGGTACGTGGTGGTATTGGTGGTTGATTGAGACTATCTCTCCAAATGGCCATAAACCATACAGGGTGACTGGAGATAAGATGTCCTGTCGCTAGGAGGTGTTTGTGCACCTCAAATACAACAAAAGAGTTCTTCTTGGCCCATGACCGATTCTCAAGTGCAAGGGGAAAAATGCAGACTGTGTTTATTGGAGGGCGGGAGGTAATTTGTCTGCCCAAAACTAACCATATCTACTCAACTATTGAAACTATAGTTGCAGGTATATACTTAGTATATATTCAGATGTACCTAATGAACATTCTTGTAGTATAAATTTGAAAAAATATGTTACTCACCAGACCAATCAGGACCATCGTCATGGTCTGCACCTTGGGCGTAGTTCATCCTAGCTCCCATTTTGTTCTTTTCAACCCAGGCTAAAGTGGAACACAGAAGACTTAGCGTCTTACCAGTGCCAGTAGGGCTTTCAAGAGCAGCAACTGAACCCTGTGAAACATTATTCAACGACAATAATATAACATTACTATTGATTAAAATACAGGCGTCTAAACGTATCAAAACGTTGCTATCAGTCAATTCTTAAAATTAGGATCAGATTGATCTTTTTTTGAACAGATAGAATTAAAAAAGCCGAAGATTTATGGAGGAGCTACATCCTCAATACAAAATCGAGGCCAAAGAAGCGTAATATTTCCTTGGATTTGAGATTTCCTAAGAGGATGGAAACAAGCCAATCAGCATATATATTACTCTCAATGACTCTCTCTGACCTTCTCTAACCCATACCCCGATTGTATAGGTGATCACATTGAATAACTAATGTGAAAACAGTACATTTTGTGAAACAATTGAAAACCCTTTAGCAACAACAATTTTGAGTTAATACTCGTTCCAAGCTGGTATGTACTCGCCCAATCTAATGGTCACGCGAGAAACTTCCAGAACTAACTGTCTAACAACTGCACCACTAGGTCAGGCACATAGGTACGAGTCCAGAAAGAGTGTTAGCTCATAAACGATAATGTTGTTCTGTACTCCTGCTGTATTCATATTGTTGTATTGGAAGCAGATCTGCTTCCTCCTCCACATGAACTACAATAAAGATAATGTTGGAGTTGACTCGTTGCTGCCGGGTCTTCAACTTACGTATACCTTCCATAGTCAATAGGCTGTTATAATAACAGCAGAACCTTGTATTATTATTTTTTTACAGAATAATGATTATTCTGTAAAAAAAATAATAATACAAGGTTCTTGGGAACTTGGATACGATTATTGCACATAGAAAATACAATTATCGAACTTTTACGCAAGATATAAAGCTTACAGCATTCAGAGCGGTGATGACTTTGGCCATGTACTCCTTTTGAACATTATATGGCTGGAATGGGAATTTGACAGGACACCCCGCTAAATCCAAAGAACATCCTGTTACCTCCACGTCGTCTTTGATACAACCTTCGAGAGAAGGGTCGGATGTATCAGCCATGTTAGTTGATGGATGGCCTGGAAAACAAAAAACAATGAAGTTGATGAATTTCTAGTAATTGCAGTGATCCTTAGAATTTGTAATGGATTTTCAGGCCTTTAAAATGTTGGTTGAGATGTTTGATGTACCACAAGTCAAGAGACTTGTTGAATCATCAAAAATTAACTTCCCGCGACTGGGGATCGATCTCCTATCGTTCCAATTCTGAATCGGAGCTCCTACCACTTGAGCCAAGGAAGTGAATGGACAGAAATGCGAAGAGGGGGCCGCATTCTGCGTCATGATGAGGTCGCCAAGCAGATAGCAGGTGCCTTGCCATCTATTAGCTGGGATGTTGAGAGGGAGAGGTTATACCACATGCCGAGTGACCAAGGTAAGAAGCCTGACATCGTTGCCATCAAGCCCGACCAGTCTTGCATTATCCTGGATGTCCAAGTTGTCAATGGCGGGCCAAGATAAGGGAATATGACACGAATGATTTATGGCAAGCGGTGACGGAGCTAAAAGGAGTGGCACCCAACAACATCAGGGTGATGGCTGCAACATTGTCATGGCGCAGAGTGTGGTGCGGGAAAAGCGCCACAGAGTTGCGCGAGTTGGGCATCTCGGTAGGCGTACTCCGTGGTATCACCACCCGCATCCTGCTCGGCTCATATTTGAACTGGTGGTCGTTCTATAGAGGCACTTCATCCCTCTCTCCCACCCCCACCTTCCCACATCCCGAGGGCCGGCGTCGGCTGAGTCCTGGGCGTCCTCCCCATTATATATGATTTATTCATTTATTTTGTACTAGCTGAAAAGCCTACTAAAAGCAGGCAAAGACTATTCCTCCGACTCTCCTCCCGCCACCAACTCCCTCCGAATGCTCCCGCCCCCAACCCCTCCGACTCCTCTCGCCTCCGACTCCTCCCGCCCCCAACCCCTCCGACTCCTCTCGCCCCCAACCCCTCCGACTCCTCTCGCCCCCGACCCTTCCTGCCCCCAACCCCTCCGACTCCTCCCGCCGCCAACCCCTCCGACTCCTCTCGCCTCCGACTCCTCCCGCCCCCAACCCCTCCGACTCCTCTCGCCTCCGACTCCTCCCGCCCCCAACCCCTCCAGCCTACAACTCTCCCTCTGCCACGACCCCTCCGTGCATACGTACGTACGTACGTACGTACGTACGGTTGGCGTTTTATATAATTAGATTAATGGCGTGCCACCTGCGTCTTTCAGGGGTTTCTTTAAAAAAAAAAAAAAAAAAAAAGCTGATCACAACAGGTCTTCACTCTAAGCGAAATCTTAGAGCAAGAATTTTTACAGCAGACACAGTTTGCCACCTTCTGGTAGTTCGTGGTTCTTTTTAAATTCACTGATCCAGTCTTGGGGTCTGTTCAGAGAGGCAGTCCTGAATGGTTCAGAGGAGCCTGGAGGGGTCCATTCGCCTCTATCCCCTCCCCTTTTCAGCTCCGGTTTGGTTCCGGACTGCCTCTCCGAACAGACCCTTGTTATGATCAACCGGAGGTTCTTCCTCTCCTTCATAGATAATGAAAAAGCTTTTGTCAGCCTAACATCTAAAGGATATTGGCAGCAGTAAGAATGGGCGACAGCAAACCCACTGAGGAGGTTCAGATCACTCAAGGAGTTCCAATTCCTAGTCTTATCCCTGAGAGGAATGTTGTGGGAAGAAAGAATTGCGCCATCGGGCGCAGCTTTCCTGGTTATGCACCATAGAAGCTTGGACAGACGTTGAGTTTCGGGGAACTTTGTCGGGGAGGAGCGAACCCAGCACGTCATTTGGGATATCACCAACGCACACAAGCGCACTGCTCTAGAAGAAGAGGCAGTTCGTAGACTCATACAATCGTAGGATACCGTGGAAATTCAATAACGTGCGCCGGGTGGACGATCTCACTTTAAATGTGATCACATGTTGATTTTCCACTGAACTTGAGAGAATTTTGTCCACAACCTCAATGGGGTGATGCATTCAATGAGGTATTTCAGCCAATATTTTTATTATTTTTTTTTTTTTCAACAGAGCATGGGTCAGGAATAACGGTAATCGGGTCTGCTCGTCGAGAAAATGTTTAGAAGAAATTAGCTTAACAATGTAAACCGATGGAGACTTCAGCGAAAACATAGTAGTTCGCACCAAGTTACACCTACAAGAAACTTACAATAACTCTCAACACAACTAATCTCAAGTAGGAATACAATATTCATTGGAATGACAACGATTTTATTCGTCCTTCCGCTGAGATCAGGTAAGATCCTTCCTAGTGCTGAGAAGTTATGTAACATTGGTACTCAACTACATTTCTAGAATAGTTATATTACACTCAAACGAGCAAAATAACTTCAACAGGAACACTCACCTCAAATCAGTAATTGAATCAACTGAGGAGGATCACAAAATACATCACTTAGTAGCATGGAATGCAGATGAATCAAATTATTTCAACATACAAGGAACCCATAAATAAATAGATAACAATTATTTCAATAAAGTAAAATGAACGAAGGATGAAAAAAAAATAAAGAAATTAGGATTTTGCTGCGTTCGTTTTCCTTCGTGTCAAGAAATCGTGTTGACTTTATCAGCTGTGATTGTTATCAACTTTCCCCCTCGCAAATGTTCTTCTTGTTCTTCTTCTTTCTTTGGTTTTGACTACTCCACTACCATGGAAGTAATTACCCATGGTGTCGACAATTACTTCCATGGCCACTACCCTCAAATTCTTACTCACCATCCATTACTCGTCTTTTGCAATGAAAACTCAAAATCTCCTCCACCTTCATACTCACCATCCATGGTCTTCGGAATAAAAACTCCAAACCTCCTCCATGTCTTTTGCTATTGCTAACTCCATTGTAACCATTCCTTCATTGTGTAAGTTCACAGTCCATGACGCATGTTCAGAGTTTGATGATTCGCTCCTTGAACCTCATATTTATCCTTCTGAATTTCTTTCTGAATTTTTCTTCTGAATATCTTTATCCTTATGAAGTACCTAGGTACTAAAGCTCTACTTCCTCATTATTGTACGTAAGTTACCTATTGAACTCCATTATATTCAATCTTCTCAAAGTAGTGAAGAAAAATACGCCACGTAGTTGCAGATCAGCTTTCTCAAATCCATAACATGATTAGGAGAAAGATACAATAAATTGTCTATTACAGAGGAATAAAAGTCATAGGTAAACATCTACACTCCACATCTCAACCCGAACAATCTATTATAGATAATAGACTATAATAGTTACCCCAATGAAAGCACATAGAAGTTACGCACATTTCACGGATTTCAAGAGAACACAAATAGACGGAACCAAAATCGTTCAAGAAAAATTGTATTATACTTTGGGTGTTCATCATAGTCATGACGTCAAATTAAAAACTTGGACTCTTCCATCCAGAAACAGCAGAATGAATTATGAATACCATATATAAATAGTCCTTTTCTTCACCATAGAAAAATAACCATGACTCGATCTTAATTAATTTCTCTTCCCTCAAACCTCCCAAAAGGAGAAAAGAAAAGAAATTGGCATTAAATGCAAATTTTTGCAATAACTATTGGTATTGTATTATTTCAAACTATACTTATTTTAGGTTTGTTCCAACCAACGTGGGTATTCGAGAACAGCAGCTGTCTAATTATTATACTTTATACTGCCTATTATCTTTGTAAATTTCCTTCCGAGTTTGCATCTTCAACCAGGCTTCCTCTTGAGCGAAACAATTTTTGTTGAGGCTTCTGTCGATAATTAAAAGAATAAAAAGAAATATTGGGAAAAAATATCGACCAGAAGATGGAACTCCACTCAACAACTGGGTAGGCCCTATCACGAAATGAAACTGCAGATTTCCACCAGAATTAGAGTTATATATTCACCAAAACACAGACTGTAATGACTGACACAATCGACGATAAAAACCATAAACAAAACGAAATACTTGGTTCGCGATTTGACAGACAAAACGGACGTAATTTACAAACTTTTTACTCAACTTGAAAGGCAATTTCGAACAGAAAAATTAAACTCGATATACATCGAAAATCAAAAATCGATCCCTAAAAATAATGAGGGAAAACAGGCAGAAGGCCAACAAAAGAAAACTAAATATTCCATACAGATGGATGGATGTACATGGATTCTCAACATACTCCCACCTGAGGAGTAGCAACGACTCAACTTTGAAAACAAATAAATATGGCCTAACAGACAAATGCTTCACTATGCCCTAAAATACAATGAGAATAGATAAATCTTTTTAAAAAATAACAGCCATAATGAGATCATCAATTACAAATAAAAAATAATTACACACATTAGACAGCATAACGCACAGGTAACTTAATTTTCCTCCCACATTGGGTTTCAACATCCTTCAAAACAGTCCTCTGGGTCGGTTTCTTCCAGACAGGTCTTGAAAAATCTTCCTGGGAACATGAAGGCTCAACATCAGGGTCCTTGACCTCAAGTGAAGATTCCTGCGACTCATCAGCCTCCACCCTCCAGACCAATTACGCCAACCTTAAACCACTTGGCTAAACAGCTGACCTCTTTCGAACGATTCATCCCACAATTCACGAATCAGAGGACTTATCCGTTGGAGGTGCCTAGAAATCCGTGGAACAGTAAAGCCACCATGGAAGTGCCAGATGGGGCTGCCAAAGCGTGGCGTTGTGCCAATGAAACTTTCGCCGAATGGGGTACATGGAGCCTTGACACCAACAACGTTGCGAAATCAAGGCATCAGGCAACATCTAAATTTATTGAGAAGGTTTTTAGTGCGACGAGTACCTTGTACTCTACAGTTAGAGACCAAAACCGAGAACTAAAGTACCTCAGAGATATAGTTGCACAGAAGCTCGACATGCAACATCAAGCCGTGGTTGCACTCGAAGAGAGAATAGCAGACAAACCTCAGGAAGAATCATTCAGAGGAGAGGATGACGAGAAAATCCTCCAGGGGCTACCACAAGGGCTATCAATGTTGGAAGCAATAATAAGAAACGAGGTTACAACCCTTAGGAGCGAAATGAATGAGGCGATAGGTATTTTAGGAGGCAAGGTCTCATCAATTAAAGGTGAGTTCGAACGTCTGAGGCGCGAGGACCTCATAGCACTGGGACGGAAGGTCGACGTGACAAATCGCCACGTCAAAGAAATATCCAATGAGCGAATCGAGAAACAGGAAGCTTCGAAAAAGACACTCACTGTTCAGCTACCCCCGTCTGATTCAATAGCTTCTACAGGGGATACCGATACGGATGGGGGCTCCTTTACTCGTGTCTCTAGAAGGAGAAAAATAACTCGGAAACTTGCTAGCGAAAATAAGCAAGATAATCTCCAAAGAGGGAATCTACCAACGTCAAGGGCTCGTTCGGGTGAGCGTCATAGCGAGGAACGTAAGATTCAGCCCAAGAAACTATACGCCGATGTTTTGTCTCGGTCTAGAAAATGGACAAACCCAAGCAAACCAGATCCCATTATGGTCACCAAAGACCAGGCGCAAGGATGCCCTTTGTCACCGGGATCTATTAAAAAAGCGATAAACAGAGAAATAGATGTCATCTCACTTGGGGTGGGGATAAATTCCTGCAGAAAAGGCCGGGATAAACTCCTGCTTGACCCAAGAAACCATGAAGATAAGGTGATACTCTCACGGGCGCTAAAAGATAAGGGCTTCAATGTGACAAACCCAGTAAAACCTTGGAGACCCTTATTACTGAGGATAAATAAGATTGATAGTTCCTTAGAAGGAACCCAATTAAGCAGAGCAGTATGGAACCAGAATTCGTTCCTCAGAGATCTGATGACTGGCGAGGAGATGGCTGAAGGCTTTGTCCCAGCATTCAGGAAAGGACCAAAGGACTTAGAAGAAGTTACTTGGGTCGTTAAGGTGTCTCCTAAAGTCCGTGACTTATTGTTGGGGGCTCGATACCTTAACATAGGTTTCTCTAGATGCAACGTAAGTGATTTCATTGATGTTAGCAGATGTTACAAATGCCAAGCTTTCGGACACTCGGCGAGCAGATGCAGGGATGAGGAGGACACTTGCGCGAGATGTGCCGAACCTCACAAAACGAGCCAGTGTTCAAGCGAGTTAATGAAGTGCATAAACTGTAAGCGAGCTGGCCTAACACACAACCATCCGGCAACAGACAAAGAATGCCCAGCGTATGAATGGGCCATAAGGAGGTTCGTCAGACAGATAAACGTAAATGGTGCCCTGGAGGAGGCTTCACCATCAAGATGATTAGAATGGACTCCGAAGAACCCCACGCCAGCGACGAACCTGGAAACTTTGATGTGGATCTGAACACCTCTTCTACTACCTATGATACCCTTAGTGATTATGTAAGTAAATATAGTATAGCATATAATTTGTTTATATTCCACATGAATATTCGTAGCTTAAACAGAAACTTGGATGAAGTTTTGGGCTGGCTAGAGTCAGAGAGATCTAAACCGGACTTTTTAATTTTTACAGAAACGTTTAGTTCCTCTTCGAATACTACAGTTAACATTCCTGGCTTTACCACCTTTCGCTCAGCGTTTTCTCGGAATCGTAATGATGGAGTAGTTATATATGCAAACGAAATTATAAATTGTACCGCCATTACATTAACTATGACTGGAGCTACAGGACTTAACGTAAGCTTTCAAGTTGGCTCCGAAACCTTCAATATAATTGGAATTTATAGAACTCCTTCTCTAATACAGAGCGAAATCTTCCTTTTCATCTCGCAGCTAAAATCCAACCTTGAGAATCTGACGAGTAATCATACATTTATTTTTGGTGACTTCAATTTGGATCTGCTAAGTAAAAATGACAGTATTGACAGTTATATAGACACCCTATTATCGTTGGGATACATAGGTTTAATAAATGAACCTACACGTATTCAGGGATCCTCAAAAACAGCAATAGACCATATATTTACAAACTCCAAATTACTTGATCTGGCACCAGCAATAATTAAGAGCTCGATTACAGATCATTTTTCAACGGCTCTTTTCATACCCACCAATAATCGTTTAAATAGGAAGAGATCCGAGATCGTGAAAAAATAGACCAAGATAAACTTGGATTATTACTCTCCGATATTGACTGGACATCTATATTAGATAGTAGCAATGTAAACTATACGGCAACTCAATTTATACAAATATTGAATACTGCAGTCTCTGCTGCAACAGAACTTAAAAAGATCCCCACCAGGGAAGTCAAACTAACCCCTTGGATTACAAAAGGACTGATAAAATCAATAAGGACAAGAGACAAACTAAAAAAACTCTCCGTACGGAACCCATCTAACCAAGAGCTGAAAACAAAATTCAACCAATATAGGAATAGAATTAAGGAATTAACCAGAGCTGCCAAAAAGAGCTACTATGCTGGAATTATAGAGAAAGCTGAAGGAAACTCGAAAAAAACATGGGATGCGGTGAAATCTGCCATTCAAGGCACAAATCAAACAAATAGGATTGAATGCCCACTAGTCAAAGAAATAATGAAAAACAAAAATATCCCCCACAAAGAAGCACAAAAAGAAGCCTGCGACTCACTAAATACGTTTTTCTCTCAAGTTGGAAAGAAGCTCTTCGCTAACTTTCCATGTATGCACCAAAAAACAAAACCTCCCATTCTAAAAACAACAGATTTCGCTCTCGTCTTGGATAGCATGACGGACACTGACCTAGAAAAAATCTTACAATCTATGAAGGGAAATTCAGCTCCCGGAATAGATGGAATCCAGTTGGGGCTGATAAAAAACCATATTAGTATTCTTAAAGAACCTCTCCTTCACATATACAATCTTAGTCTTTCAACATCCACATTTCCCGAAGCCTTCAAAGCAGCAAAAGTAATCCCTCTCTTCAAAGGGGGAGAATTGGGTGATTTTGGGAATTACAGACCCATCTCCATGTTGAGCACGCTATCGAAAATATTAGAAAAATTTGTCAAAAACCAGTTGTATTCATACCTTGAAGGAAATAAATTATTAAACCCCAATCAATTCGGTTTCCGCAAAAATATGGGAGTAAATGATGCACTATTTTCCCTAACTAATGACCTCTACAAAATAAGGGACAACAACCAGAAAGGTGTACTAATACTGCTTGATATAGCAAAAGCTTTTGACGCAATTCCTAGGGAATCACTAATGCACAAATTGGAGAGTCTTGGAATCATGGGGCCTACCCTGAAATGGTTCAGAAGCTACTTGACTGACAGAAGGCAGATAGTCTCAATTGGCGACTGTACCAGTGGGGAATCCATTAATGATTTTGGGGTCGTTCAAGGAAGTACATTAGGACCAATACTATTTTTAATATATATAAATGAAGTAGCACATTTAGATTTACCTAACTCGAAATTATATTTATTCGCTGATGACACAGCAGTACTCTGTGAAGGTGACACTTGGGAAAACGTTTTCAGCAACGCCAACCAGGTTATAAATCAAGTAGGGAAATGGTTTCACAAGAGTTATCTCACATTGAATGCTAACAAGACCAAACTGATAGTTTACGGAGGAAATAAGTCACAAATTGATGAAAAACACTTGAAAATCATCCTGCACTCTTGTGTAGAAGATCAAATATGCTCATGTGATTCGATAGAAAGAGTTGCAAGGCATAAGTATCTGGGGCTAGTACTGGATGAAGAGCTTAAGTGGAAGCCCCATATAGACTACATCCATGATAAGATTAGGAAATATATATATATATTTTACAATGTTAGACACACGCTCCCGAAGCAAACAATAAAACTTATATATTATACCATGTTGCAATCTGTATTGCAGTATGGCATAATAGCTTGGGGAGGAACGTATTCCATCCATAAATAAGTTACATGCTCGGCAGAAAATTATCATAAAAATGATGTTGTCATTACCGCGTAGGACCCCTTCCGTAGATCTATTTGATATTGCTAAGGTATTTACTATTAGACAACTTTATCTGAAAAATCTAGTATTGCAATTCTTTAGGACACCCAACATAATTGAAGTTTCTCGAAGGGATCCGAAATACGATACCAGATATGCCGCCGCTGGGAATGTAATTGGCCCTAGACATAGACTGACTCTGACAACGCACAGCCGATCTACATTTGTTACACCGAGAAATTGTTTGTAGCATGAAAAGTCCCCAGAAGTTCACTAGACCAAAATACAAAAAGCAAGTGTTAAGTTGGCTTGTTACAGAAGGGGGCTTTAGATGTGAAAGGCTATTAAACAGCATATATGTATAGGAGACTATTTAATTTTAGAGATTATTAAAATAGAGAATATTAAAGTAAGTTAGTATATGTACGAGTTTATCAAAATGCGTCCTTAATTCTGTCCAATCATGTGTTGTTTATTAATTTACTAATTATTGTAATTGTAAAGTATACATCAATTTATTCACCGATATGGAGCGATTTTGCAAAGATCCTACCCTACAACACGGGCCAAGCCTAATGTCGGGTAGGAAATCTGAGCAAATTGCATCCCTTCATGCATTTATATGATTGTAAAAGTGTACAAAATGGCGAAATAAACATATATCTATCTATCTATCTATCTATCTATCTATCAGACCCAGTGTCTTGACCAAGATCATCCAAAACTGAATCTTGGGTTGGTACTTCAAGGGGATAAATATGCTGGATCGCCCTGGTAAAATTTCCATTAGCTGTTCTCAGCTTGACAGCTCGACACTTCCCATCTTGTCCAGGAATGAGCTCGACTATCACTGCCAGGGGCCAGTCAATCCTCTTCTTATCATCTGAACCGATGAGCACTATTTCTCCCACCAGTGGACCTCTTTTGTCACTGAAGCCACCTGAATTCAGTAGGAGTTGCCCCAGATACTCAGTTCTAAAACGCCATTTGAGTTCCTCCTTGAGGCAAAGACGGTGCTGAATTCTTCTCTTAAAAGTGTTAGCATCAGCAGCATCACAATCAGGTAAGCCATTCTGAGGGAGCTCTTGTAAAAACATCTGTGGTGACACTGGAACAGGGTCTCTTGGATCTTCTGTCAAATAGGTAAGTGGTCTCTGATTAACAAAGGTCGCACACTCATAAGCCACTGTACACAATTCTTCATAATTGAGACATGCTCTTCCAAGCATTCTCTTGAGAACAGCTTTCAGAACACCAATCATGCGCTCCCAGAATCCGCCCCACCATGCAGCTCGAGGGGGATTAAAACGCCACTCAATCCGATCAATAGCACCCTGTGCAGCAATACTACTCCAATCAACTTCCTTCAAAGCATTGCTAGCACCCTGGAAATTTCGACCATTGTCGGAATAAATTATTGAAGGGCGTCCTCTCATAGCCACAAACCGCCGAAAAGCAAGCAGAAAGGCTTCAGTAGACTGTGCCGAGACTATTTCCAGGTGTACTGCCCGATACACTGCACACGTGAATAAGCAGATCCAAACCTTATCGCCACTCTTCAAATACAGGGGTCCTGCAAGATCAGTACCACAGACTTCAAACACATTCGAATCTCGAACCCTACTCTCAGGGAGAGGGGGTGTCTCCACTTCCAAGCACTTAGCCAAAAAACGTTGGCATATGGTACATTGCGCCACTATTCTCTTGATCACTTGTCGACCTCGAATAACCCAATACCTTTCTCTGATCAAATTCAACAGAGTCTGACCAACAACGTGACCATTTCTCTTGTGGAGATCCAAAATCAATTTCGAAACAAGATCATGCCTGGGAGGTAGAATGACAGGAGCCCTAAAATCTTCAGTGTCCTTGCGAGCCCAGATCTTGGTCCTCAGACGAATCAAACCATTGGAGTCCACCTGTGGTTTCAATTTGCTAAGACTTTTGTCCTTCATACCGGAAAAAGACTCCTCCTGAATCATCCTTAGCACCACCCTCTCAGCACGATCAATCTCCGCCACATGAAGACTTCCAGTCACTGGGGGTTTCTTGGAAAAACGGTTGAACAAATAGCGCAACATCCACCCAACACAACGAACTACCCTGGAATATTTAGAAAATTTACCCAGGCATGTAGAGTTGAAATCTCTTGGAAAGGTGACAGCAATGACCGCTGTTTTCCGACGTTCAGCTAAAACCTCATCTTCATCTGGGTTGACGTGCGATGCAGGCCACTCTTCTTGGGGTAAGTGAAGCCAATCTGGTCCCTCCCACCATCTGGAATCCAATAATTCCTTTGGTCGACAACCACGGCTAACCAAGTCTGCGGGATTCAAAATGCCAGGAACATGTCTCCAGACTCCCTGAGAAGTAAGACTCCTGATCTCCCGAACTCGATTAAAAACAAAAACTCCCCATGGTTCTTCACGGCGGATCCAGCTCAAAACAGTGGAAGAGTCGCTCCAGAAAAATGTTTCAACTTCACCAATTTCCTTGACAATACTTGAAGCCAGTCTCGCACCTATTGTTGCAGCTAGTAGTTCAAGACGGGGTATGGTCAATTTCTTCAAAGGTGCGACGCGTGACTTGGCACCCACCAAAGTCACAAAAACAATGTCCTCTGTCTGAACGCGTAGAAATGACACAGCAGCATATGCAGTAGAGCTAGCATCACAATAGGTGTGAAGAGCCACACTGCTAGGCTCAATAGAAGCCTTGATCCATCTAGGCATTTCAATTTTACTGAGTGAAGAAACCTCATCCATCCATTTCAGGAACTTTTTCTTGCTTTTTTCCTTCAAGGGGGTGTCCCAAGTACCTCCGTCTACCCAACTCTCCTGAATAATCAACTTGGGAATCAAAACTGCTGGTGAACAAACTCCAACTGGGTCAAAAATCCTCTGAGTCGCCGACAACACCGACCTTCGAGTAACCTGCACCTCATCAAAATCTTGGAAAGAAGGAGAATTCACTCGTAGGTTGTCACTTTTCCGATCCCACAGAATACCCAAAACAGCAGTGGAAGTATGTTCACTCAATGATGGGTCAGACCACTCCCACCCTCGAAGGTCAAATTGTGCCTTCAGAAATATGGCCTTTGCTTGAGCCACAAAATCAGCGAGAGAATCCTGGTCATCGAGAGAAGTGACACAATTATCCACATATAAAGACTGCTTGAGCCTAGAGACAACACTCTTTGAGAGTGGAACGCCATCAATAGCAGATCTGCTGGAACATAGTGACAAGTGGTGATTTATCACAGCTCCTAGAAGGTATGGGCTACTCGTGACTCCAAATACTACCCTTCTATGTCTATAAATCACCAAGTTCCCAGAGCTGTCATTCCACAAGAATCTCAGGGCATCTCGATCACAGGCATCAACGGAAATCTGAAGAAAAGCCTTGCGGATGTCAGCTATCACAGCAATCTTCCTGTATCGAAACCTCAAAAGCATGGCTGGAATTAATTCTATAAGGTTATCACCTTTTTCTAGACACTGATTCAGATTGGGTTGATCCTTCTCATGGGCCGATGCGTCAAACACTGGACGTATGCGGGTAGTGCTCCCTTCCTTCACAACGGCTCTATGGGGAAGATAATGTCCAGAATCCCAATCATCCAAGGTGACTCTCTCAATGATACCATCACTCAGCCATTCCTGGAAAACAGCCTCATACTCTGCCGTCAAACCCGAAGCGCACAACTTCTTCAAAGTACTCTGCAATCTACTGGATGCTAGTTTGAAATTGCGAGGAAGCGGCGGATGCCCAATCAACCATGGAAGTGAGACCTCATACCGACCATCTCCCAAAATCTTGACTGTGCGGAGAAAATGATCCTGTGCCAGAGAACGAGCTTCCTCTTTGGTACTGATATTACCAGGGTCCTCAATGCCAATTACATCCAATCGCCATAGATCAGAAGCTGGTAGGTCGATTGCACAAAGGGAATTAACATTCATCATATAATTAGAAACATTATCCCGCAATCTTCCCATAACTGTCCAACCCAGAAGGGTTTCAATTGCCACCAATCCACAGCTGAGAACTTGGCGCCTACCAGTAAGTAGTCTCCCAGCAACATCTGCGCCCACCAGGATATCAATAGGGCCCTGCGTAGTGTCGGACAAAAATATCTTCTTGGAACGAAGTTCACCCATCCATGGACCCTTAGGAACAGCAGGCACTGCATGACAAATGGCCTCAGAATCCAAAACCTCGAAATGACATGCAAAGTTGCTAGTTGTGCTCTGAAGGTGGACCTTATAACAACTATGAGTCTTCAACTCAGTCCTATCTCCTCCAAATAGAGCATGAACTAGCTTCTCGACTTTCAATGGTTGGAGACTCAGTTCCTTAGCCAGCTTAGCAGTGATATAGCTGCGTTGTGAGCCCGTGTCAATAAGAAGTCTAGCCGTCAAACCATCAGCGCCCCTCAGACGAACTTTCAGTGTCTGCATCAAAACAGGTGCGCAGTCAGTATTAGAACAGTTGAGATCAACATTGTTCAGATCAACATCAGAATCAGCAGCCTTCTGAGGAGGTTCCTCAGTCTTGAGAGTTGGACACATAACCGTAGCATGTTGTTTCGTACAAATCATACAGGAAAGTTTGACCTTACAAGGTTTCTTGCCATGAAAGGTGGTCAAGCACCTAAAACAAATTTTCTTGGATTTTAGAAGGTCAAATTTACTGGTGACATTCATCTGACGAGCTCGGAAACAAAATTGCCCAGGGTGATCCCCACCACAAAACAAACACCTCTCTGGATTAGAATGCGTCTGAAAATGCACTAAATCAGCAGCAGTAGATACTTTAGGTGTTGTGGTATCAGGTTTTCGGCCCTTTTCCTGTTTGTCGCTGGGAGTAGATTTAGCCGAAGATGAGAAGGAGTTTCGCGCGAGAGACAATCTTTCCTCACTCTCCACCTCAGCCTTCAAAAATAGCCTCAACTCAGCCATGTGCTCAGCAGCCTCCAACAACAGCCCCTTATCAGATTTGACCCTCTTTCGCTCCCACTCTCTCAAAACAGCCTCAGGCAACGATGACTCTACCATGGGATATAACATGCTGGCATATTTTTCAGAAGCCACCCCTAGGCTCTCTAAAGCCATCAACTGTGTTTCGAGCCTATCAAACAGCTGTGAGAGTGAAATCGAGGTTTTACCACTTGATTGCATAAGCACTAAATTCAGGAGTTCACGAACATAGAGCTCCACTAGAAGTTCATCACGACCAAATCGGTTTTTGAGTAAAGTTACAGCCTTTTCATAGTTGTCCGATGAAGGTGGGAAGCTATCCAGTAACTCACGAGCAGGAGTACCCTCTTTAGCCATGCGTAACAACAACTGAAACTTGTCCTCACCATCTAAGTCTGATCTTTCATGAATTTTACGAAAACATGCCCAGAAACTTATCCAGGTTTTGGGTTTTATATCAAACTGCCTCAGTTCCAACTTAGGTAGCCTGTAGAAAGACTGCTTATCACCGCCACTAGCAACAGAAAAAGGGACTTCAGAAGGAGGGGCAATAGGTTTAGTGATCAAATCCTTTCTGACACAAGCAGACATCCAAACATCCCTGTATTTCTCCACCGAATCATATTCGTTCACTAAATCGTCCTCCTCAAAATCCTTGCCAACCTGGGCGAAAAAAGCATCACTCACCTGGCGATCCAAAAAGAATAGGCGATTAGACTTGTCCTCCAACCTGGAAAAGGCCTCCAACACATCAGGAAGTTTCGGCTCCTGCTGATCCAACAAGTTGAAGAGCTTGGTGGCACTGGACGAAAAAAGTCGTCTTACCTGACTTCTTTCTGCTTTCAATCTTGTGATATCCATCTTCAATATTCTTTCCCCACAAGGGATGCCAAATTTTGTCGATAATTAAAAGAATAAAAAGAAATATTGGGAAAAAATATCGACCAGAAGATGGAACTCCACTCAACAACTGGGTAGGCCCTATCACGAAATGAAACTGCAGATTTCCACCAGAATTAGAGTTATATATTCACCAAAACACAGACTGTAATGACTGAAACAATCGACGATAAAAACCATAAACAAAACGAAATACTTGGTTCGCGATTTGACAGACAAAACGGACGTAATTTACAAACTTTTTACTCAACTTGAAAGGCAATTTCGAACAGAAAAATTAAACTCGATATACATCGAAAATCAAAAATCGATCCCTAAAAATAATGAGGGAAAACAGGCAGAAGGCCAACAAAAGAAAACTAAATATTCCATACAGATGGATGGATGTACATGGATTCTCAACAGCTTCTATCCAGTCGTGCCACGTGCCTTGCTGACTGAGGATCATACGTAACGTGGAGTCTGCAAATGAAGACCACACGGAAAAAAGGGGGAATGTCACTTTTTTTCGAAATTGAGTTAAGGTTGGTAACAACTTCTCAGGGGTTGTAGTTTAATCTTAAAAGACCAAACATGTGAAAAACGAGGAGGAAGTGGGTTAAACTGGTATGTGCCATTTGAAAATTACACGGAAAAAACGGGGAAGGTCGGTTCGTCCACGGAATGAACGAGGAGGGTCTTGTCTCCGTTACTCTGTGGGGTCTGTAAAACACTGTAAAAGGGGGGAACGTGTCACAGGTTGTTTGTTTGTTTACTTGAGCAATGAGTGTGTCCTTTGATTGCAACCATGAATGATTGCAGCTATGAGGGCTAGGAGGTATTATACCAGGCTCAGACACTGCAAACCAAGAAGAACCATAAACAAAAATAAAGCGTTCTAGAATGTCAAGGCATTAATAATGGAGACATTCACTCTTTTTTCATTTTTTTCGCCAATTTAATACTACTTTTTGTGAATAAAACTCCATTTTCAAATTATATTGTATTCATAACCCGTAGAATTGTTCATAGATCGTTACTACATAATTATAGTAAACAATGAAGTATCATTTAGTCGTATTCATGGGTCCTCATGAAGCACCATTCAGTCCCAAACTTGAAATCGTGATTATCTCGAAAAGAGGAAAAATGGACATTCCCCCTTTTTTCCGTGTGGTCTTCAAATTCAACCAACACGTAGAGTTGTGATCATCAACCACACAGCAGCCCAATGTAAAATTTTTGTTCCTTTGAGTTGCAAGGGTGAGGAAAGTAGTGAAAAACTTCATAGTTCGAGGTGCTTATAATTGTCAGATAGAATCACAGCAATAGATAGCTACTCTTTCTCAATATGTCTAATGCCTCTATCAAATCATACTATTGGTACCATTCAATTAGGCGAGTGAATGTAAGAAAAAAGTAGTTTGATCTTCTTTGAATCGTTTTTGTTCACTGGGGCATTCGACTGCCGGATGCGATCTCCCCTAGATTGACCTCAGAATTCTTTGGCACGATCATCAAGGGTGAACATAGCTAATTAAAACCCTCATACGACAACAGCCCAATTCTCAAGCGCCATTCAATCCGTGAATATTGCCAACCAGGCAAGTACGTCGTCGATTTCATTATATCAAACCCAGTTCGTTTTTAATTGGTCCGCTAATCACGACACATCCACGTTCAAGAACTTGGTGTACTTGAAGTTTCCCGCCAAAGGATTTTTCGAATCTCCCGCTCTTTAGAAGGAATGGGCGTGTTCTCGCCGATTGAAGAGGCATTGCCGGAAGAGTCGAACAGCTGAACTGCTTTCAGCTTTCAGCTTTCAGTCGGGAAATCGGGTGTGGAGTTTCTGGTTGCTTACTTCCGTGGCTTGTGTGACTTTCTTCCTCGTTCGTAATTAAAATTCCCCTTCGTCTATCATTGTTTTCGTAGTTCGTTTTGTAAACCGCTGGTTCGACATCGAAACAACGAGCGAAAATGGTGATCAAAGTATACACGTCTGGAATATCCGGAAACAAGGAGGTAAGAAAGATTTCACTATTGCCGCGATTTCCGAAGTAATTTTGTAACCTAGAGTTCCATCTTCAAAGCTAAAATAGCCGCTAGCTGTATTACTCCATGATTAATCGGACCTACAGTATGATATTTCAGGCTCTTGGAACATGATATCTGTTCATTTATAGCTTCAATACGCTATCGACAAGTGTCAGTGCCTTTTAAAACAGGTTTTTCTGGACCGTCGTCGCCGGCATTCTTGTAGCTCGGCCATCCACCATTTGCCTCAAGTTGTGGACATTCAGGTCGCTAACTTGAAAATATCCTGTTTTTTGGTACATTTATGTGTTTTATGACAGTTTTCCGAATTACAACCCCTTAGATGGGTACATAAAATGAAATTTCTTCTCGTTTTATTGAACTCCAAGGTCGCTTCTGTGTGTCTGAGTCAGTATAATTAGCCTGGTTCTTAGTAGGCACTTGATGCATCATAGTTCTTCAGCATCACAATTACCTGGAAATATTTGAGTCTAAGTTATGTTTCATTTAAACTAATTACAAAGTTCAAGAGCTCTGTTAAAATTCCGTTATCGACGAAATTTTAGGTAAACACCAAGTTACTTGGCTTCCGGTGTCAAAAATGACAGCTGCTACCTGCTTGTCACTTTGATTCGTAAATCCTGAGAATGTTTACCCACCTGTTGAATCCTAAGCGTCATTCCCAGTGAAATGGAACGTCTTGTTTACTTTTCGCCTTGGCGACTAATCCATCAGCGTTTTATTCGAAGGCCGATCGCATCACCGAAGTCCGTCCGGTCTAAATTTGCACGGTTCTATTTATAGTTGAATTGTTAAATTAAAGACCCCTCGTGTCCCTTGCGAACGATCGGATGAGCTATGGGATTTATCAGTAGGTAGGTAAACTCTTGTTTAGGTTATAGGTGGGAGAAGTAAACAAAATTGTTAGTCGGTAGGTAGGTACCTAAAAAATTACTGCATTACTGCGGGTATTCTGCTACCTGAGTTTTTCATGCAGATAACGGAATTATACAGAAATGTCACTGTTCGTTTTCTCAATCAATCCATTTCAGACTAACACTGGTTTTAACAGGAAAATATGGTGGTAAATAATTATGTAAACTCACAATGTTCGAATCGGTGATTGATTGAAGAATTTATTTATTAAATCAGGATTACAATGGACCTTAGGGCCCTCTCAGTGTCACCCTGAAAAGGGATAGGTACTACAATTTAATACAACCTCGATCATTCTAAACTCTAACATTGTACAATAACATCTTCTCTTCTATTGTTATATTCTTCTCGCGATGTACTCTTCTTTTAATGCTCTTCTAAGTTCTCTTTTTTCTTGGGTTAATATATGAGTTGTAAATTTGGTTTTGAAAGCAGCAGTAGACGCATTCAGATCAAAGTATTCTCTGTTTTCGTTATGAATTCTAGTAGCTTGTGCACAGTAGGATTTATTACAAATTAATAGATGTCCTACGGATCAGAATTTGCAGTAATTAGTGTTGGAGAATCAAGTCCACATCGTTATTCTCAACAGGTGGAATTTAAAAGAATGAATACTTTTAAAACCAAAGACATGGGACGCATTCATTACTGTTTGGGCATTGAATTTAATTATGAAAAGAGAGGCGTAATGCATCTATCCCAACGTAAATACATTCTTGAGTTACCCGAAAGATTCGGAATGGAAGAATGTAAACCTATCGAGACACCCATCGAATCATCGAATCCAACAACGAATTTCAGGAAGAATGTACCGTTAAAGAGATGAAACAGTTTTGTACTTGGCTATTGGCACACGACCTGACATTTGCTTTGCAGTGAATTTCATGAGTCTATTCAATACTGCGCTTCCAGAATAATGTACTGCGATGCTGCGTTGATGCATACAGATACTTTAGAAATGACAGACTTCACTACGAGCGATAGAATCTGTCATTGAGGTCATTCGAAACCAAGCCATGAATCACCTTATGACGCTCCAAGATCATGTAAATGAGGATGTCATCCAGCTTCTCAACACAGATGATCTGCCTAGAGAACCAAGCCACACGATCTAATCCACTTAGTGTGACCATCATGAAGTGCAAATTTCAGGACAAAAAGATCTAAGTGAAGTATCTTAGTTTTATTAATGTATCAGAAGAATGTTGCTTATAAGTTGTAACTTGGTGCAATATAACCAGTCAAAAAAAAAAAAAAATAATGGGGGGCGATTACCATTTATAATGACAACCAAGGAGCTCAGAAGCTAATCGAAAACCCAGTTCATCGCCCAAGAACGAAGCACATCGATATTGCAAACGGGCTATGGGGCTAACGACATGCACTTGAGGGGACGTGTTGGAGAATCAAGTCCACATCGTTATTATGATTATTCTCAACAGGTGTTGTTTTTATTTTTTTTAGAAATGAAATAAATATTTCTCATTCTGTGAGAAAAAGTTCGACTAAAATATTGTGTTTATTATGAAAACAACTCTGCAAGAATTAGTTTCTAGTGGGCTGATTATGTATATTTTTCAGAAATTTGAAATCATCAGCATCAAATACTAATTAGCACCAAATTCCATATTCTTAAATAACATGGTTGCCACATCACAATGGATATTCTCCTTGTTTTTAAAAATACACAATTTCAGGAAGTATGGAGTTACGTGCTCATTCATTTCGATAAACACAAACACAAACTGAGCTTTAGGAAGTCTGCCAATCAATTTTCATCGGTCAAATTATAATATGCTGTTAGTGCGTAGTGAAAATTAAGCAACACGAACTAGACACACTAGACGAACTGTATACGAACATGGAACGGAAAATATACTTATATTCAAGTAGCATAGATGATGGGAGGGGACCTTACTGCCCTAACATGAAATAAATCCCTCGGTAGCCATCAAAATAGCTTAATTTTCTTCGAAAGTTCGCTAAAATGCTCTATTGTTTCATCAATAAAATTGTACGGGGTGATTCCGTGTAAAGAATTAGTACCTAAAAATGTTCCATTTATGTACATTATATTGTGTGTGCGTCTTCCATGTCACTATCGGGATTCAGGATTGAAATTAATTGTGTTGCTGTGTGACTAATTTAGCTCCTTGTAAGGCAATAAGAAGATGACTCAGGTCCTTCACGTTATCAACTAGAAAGTTCCGCTCGAGGTCTAGCTACATTACAAACAATATGATTCATTATTTTGTACCAGAAACTCCTAATTCTGAATGAAGGGAAGGGGCTCTTGTCAGCGTTCTGCTCGTTTTGTGACGAAACTAAGCTAGGTATCTGTAAAAAAATTATAACTAACCTATAAAGCCAAACAGGTCTTCCATACTTCAGGGGTCAATTCTACAACTAATTTGCAACAATAAGTGCCTCATAGACTTTTCTTCCTAGAGGCTTTGTTCCCGAGTTATTGTAATTTTAAAATTTCTTCGTGATTTTGGCTTTACTTTATTGAATGGGTCATAACTCTGTTAATTTGCTGAGTAAATTACAATTCGAAGATACCGTTGGAAAGAGTATTGATTTTCCTATTGGATAGATGTCTTACCTTTTTTAGTCAAGGTTTTTAACTTAGAAAATTTTACCTAATTTAGGAACCCTCGAATTTTTTTTTTCAATCGGAAATTAAACTAAGAAAAATAATATTTTTTCAAGATGAAAGAACGTTAAAAATTGCGCCAAAATCGCAGCTTTCTAGTCATTTTTATTTTTAAAGTGGAATTCGCGCAGAAAAACGTGAATTTTTAAAAACGAAATCTGGTCTCTCGGAACACTTCAAATCGTCATAGCCGAAGTCATTCAACGGATTTCGTTGAAAAATTCACCGCGTTCAAACACAAATGTCTGTAATAAGCTTCACTTTGAAAATGATAATGACTAGACCGTTTGATTTTGTGAGCAGTTTTTACAGTTCTTGCATCTTGAAAAATTCGAGGTTTCCCAACTTTCAGAGGACTTTCATGTCTCAAACTTTGACTCAATAAAAAGGTAAGATATCTATCATATAGGAAATTTAAGGCTCTTTCCATCGATATCCTCAAATTACAATTTACCTAGAATATTGAAAGAGTTATGACCAGGGGCGTCGCGTGATGATATTCGTCTGGCAAACAGCTAGGCTGCAAATTATTACACAAAGGTTCATTTTTTCTGTATTGATCACGTGCCAGCAAAGAACTCAGCTTTGTCATTGTCACCACCTACCAACCATGTTTTACCTTCACAATCAAGTTTATTTGGAAGAATTAAACGCTCCACACTCCACTGGAAGAAATAAAGAATTCCTTCGTTTAGAAATTTGATCACTGGTTGCTAAGGAAGCAAAACCGAGTACATCCCAAAGAAACGATCGGCGAAAGCATTTTGGTTAACTAAAATTTGAAGGGCGATCATGCCTCTTTTGCGATTCATACTCGTTTTTCTAACTTCTCGTAGGGAGCGAACAGTTTGTCCTACAAAGCTATGGGTAGTCTCATTCGATTCCGAAAATTCAATGGTACAATCTTAAATTTCGGATAAATTCGAGAGTTTTCGAGAGAGGGTGCCGTTGGAAGTTTCAGCCCTTCCGTCTCACCCCTTAGAAGTGACTTTCATCAACCAAAAGCTTTGCGGCACAACTAGACCCCAAATGGAGCCCACATACCAAATTTCATCATAGTCGGTCCATGATAATTAAGGAAAGATCCGCGGACGGACGGATTTTTTTTTATATTCGATTTTCAAAATCTACACGTACTTATCTACCACAAACGTAAACCATCAAATTTGAGGGTGGTCAAACTTTTTTCTTGAAAATAATTAACCAAAAAGGTAGACTCTGACCTAGACCTAATAAGATGTGAAACCTTCATTCTACAATGTTTTGCATTTATTTCCTAGTGTCTATCAACAAGAAAAACGATTAGGTACAGTGAAATACAGTAAAATCGGGAACGAGACACCAGCCAACGTCATACAGCTGATATTTGCGGCGGCGGAAAAACGAACTGCTTTCCTTCTTTGAGATAATGTGGGTGGATGGATATGTTAATGTGGATATGTTATGGATATGTGGGCTAATAATCTGGGTTGCTATCGAAGTACCCCGCGCCGATGTACCCCCCGGGCATAGTGCCCCCCGTCATGAATGAAAACCTCCGCGGTCATGAATGACGGGGGACAATACGGGGGACACTATGCCCGGGGGGGTACATCGGCGCGGGGTACATCGACGCACACCCAATAATCTCTCTGCATTCAAGGTCACGAAACAGTTTTCTGACTGTTTGCAACAGCTGATAGTGTGGTAGTGGGGGTATGGCAATACTGGACCCCGCGCTGACCCCCCGCCACCCGCCGATCGTCGCCTCTCACTCTAAACAGTCCCGAAAAATTCATTTTTTTGAACTGCTTGCCTTGCATCCAGCGATGCAAGGAGGACCAGCCCCCGCGCTAGTTCGCTCATCATCCGCAATCATCTACATTACCGACCTCTCCAAGTCTCTGGTGTGTTGCGGGCTAGTATCCAAGGCAAAATACGTACTTTCTTATTCCATTCTCTTATTTAATCTAAATTCCTTGATAATAATGAAATAGTCCCTAAATATTATAAAAGTTTTCCAAAATCAGCTATATATTACTTACAAAAAAATGGAAATATAGGAGAATCTCAACAAAAATTAATTTATTTATTTTGCATATTTGTAGTAAGGCAAACAGTGTTTGCTATGTTTGCCTGGAGGAGACGCCACTGGTTACGACTTATTTAATGATCAAAATCACGAAAAATTGAAATAAATCGGGAACAAATGACAGACATGTTTAACCAGTATGGATGTGGTTGGTTCCGAACCTGATATTCCATATGGCTGTTCCTGTTAATGGCTCAACGTAAAAATAATCAATTATACACGATGTCCCAGTAATGATTATTTGGCAACCAACATCGTGAGTTGTTTTTGTCATACAATTCAAAAAGAAATCCGGCAGATTAGTTATCATAAGGTGCCTGTGTGAAACTAACTTGGCTGTCCGCCAGTTCATAATTATCACGATGTTATCACAGGAATCTGTGTTTTTCCGCGTTTTCTTACTCAATCGATATTTGAAGTATCGAAGCAGTCGACAAAATATGGGTTTTTAGCTTAAGAGAAGATGAATAGTGTTGCAGAAATCTTACAAATCGGACTTCCAAAGATTAAAGGGGGCATTAAAGGGTTAATTATTTCTTACCAATTGCCATTTTCGGTTGGATTTAAAAATCCCAGTTTTGAATTAAGTAACTACTTACTTTTCTCTCCATGTTTGAATCCGAATTATGATTGCTACAAGCCAAAAATCAAGCTGTTATTAAGAGGAACTACTTATCATCGCTAAATCCTTCGGTGATGTGTTTCCGATTCATTCTTCTAAATGTCAACTTCCTCGGAAATTTTCATGAATTTTTAATTAGTTTTGATTGAAAGAAAAGAGTTTTCTATTATATTTATTTATTGATGGGAGTACAAGAGGACCTGGGTCCCATTATGTGCACATCCCTAGCAAAAAAAGTCTGCTAAGTGGGTGTGGCACATAACTTCCTCGTATCCATAACACGATTGTATAGATGATCCGATGCATAGTAGTTAATCTCAAAACATCAATCTCTAAGTACCTTCCACTATCCTCATAGGGAACCATCTACACGCTAATCTGAACAATCCTAGAGAATTTCATCAAATTCGGATGAATAGTGTAAGTGTTATGGCTGTTACAAGGAATATAAGTTTGCGCATGCGCAGTCGCTTCTATCAGTCCGGAGATGATGATTTTCATAGGGGACCATCTACAACCTAATCCACATAATCCCTGAAAATTTCATCGGAATCGGTTGGAAAATGTGGAAGTTATGGCCGTTACAGGGAAATTCACGTTTGCGCATGCGCAGTGGCTACTATCATTCTGGGGGTGATGATTTTCATAGGGGACCATCTACAACCTAATCTGCGTAATCCCTGAAAATTTCATCGAAATTGGATGAAAAATGTGGACGTTATGGCTGTTACAAGGAATTCACGTTTGCGCATGCGCAGTGGCTACAATCAGTCTGGGGGTGATGATTTTCATAGGGGAACATCTGCACGCCAACCCGCACAATCCCTGAAAATTTCATCGAAATCGGACAATAACTCCGTATAGTTATGCCTGTTACAAGGATTTCATGACAGACACACAAACAGACAGACAGACACGGAACCAAAATTGTTTAGAAAGGTCTGAAACGTAAAACGCGAGTGGAAATTTCGATTTTGGAGAACTTTTTTTTCAACCTTGAAAAGTGAAAACAAAGCTTCCGCTACCTTGGTAGACTCAGAAGCAATAAATAATAATAATAATAATAATGATAACAGCAAACACAGCGTCAAACCGTTAACAAAAGTATAGTAAAAGTTGGGAACCGAAGTAAGGAATCTAAGATTGAAAAAAATGTTATTTAAGAAAGTACTCGTACCCTCAAAGAGACCTCTTCTTCACCACAAATTATCCGATTGATATCATGTTTAATAAAGGATTCCATTCGGATGCGACATATCAAGGAAATGTGTTTCTTTGGGATGGAAATGTCATGGAATTGGCAGCAACTCTCTTGGGATTGTATGTAACTGGCTGTACTGCTTCACTAGTTGGGAAGAAGCTAGACAGAATGATTGATACGATACGAACTCACATGACGATGGGACTCCTCACAATGGGTAAATTTTCATTTCCTACTTGTTCATCCGACCTACCATTGCCTTTGGGGCGTCCAGCATTGTTTCCATTGATGAAGACTTGAAGGCTTGCCGGATGAAGCTACGGTTCATTTAATTCTTCAGTTTATAATGAGCTCGCTAGATACAATAAATCGTTTATTTGGTATGCAGCAAGGGAATCCAAGTTCTTCAGGGAGCGCTGTTCGGGGAAGTACTCCTAGGTACCTACGCAACATTTTTACTCATGTTTCACAAGGTAAAGCAAACAAAATCGCAAATTAAAATAGTTTAAAATAGGTGCGGATACAATTTTAAAACCCTTGATTCAAGAAGCTGGTCGCTTTACTCTTAAAGTTTATTTACCTACCCTTTTACTCCAAACTTGATAGGTAATGTTAACGTGTGGCAAAGTGTCGAACGTCATCACCTCAGTGTCGACGTTTTGAGAATCGATGATCCGATTGCGGTGAAATTCATGGGGAATCTTCTGAAAGCCAGTCTCAACCACCTCAATAATATGCTTAGTTCTTATTTAAGAAAGAAAATATTATGGGCTAGTGAAGTCGTTTGGTGTCAAATCCGTTGTACCTTATTCTATATAATCGACATTTTTTTCTTATAGGTTTTCTGTAGGCATATGTTTTTCTCCCAAGTTCTTCCCAATTTGCACCTGGTTCGTAAGTCCTACCTAACCTACCTCAACTAAGTACTTTCGTAAGGAAGGTTTTTTACTTGAGAGAAAGGGACCTCCTTCCAGAACGTGAATCAGAGCTGAAACTAATTATTCGATGAGACGAAGGGAAATGAACTTATCGTTAGACGGTTAAACGACCTCGAGAGGAAGTGTGTGGCGCGAGAGAGTTGGTAACTGGCTGTTCTCACACATCGGCGCCCGACTTGCTAATCAATTCCCTCATTTGTGGAAATAGAGACCTTTGCCTACACTAATGATAGCTTCATACCTGTCAGATAGGTATGAAAGGCTACAAATTGTTTGAAACTAGCTGAAAATCCTGCTAAAAGCTGTCAAAAACAAATCATAGATATGTGAAATAAAACCGTAATACCATGACATAAAATGTTAACAACAATTTTTTTTTATTATTAAAACGTAATTTATTAAATTAGAAAAAATGTTGATGTCACGGCCTGGAATCGAACCCGGGTTTCCTAGACGATCGGCGACAAACATGTACGGTTGGGATTTGTGAAAAAATTCAGTTTCGTATTTCTGTCTGCATAGAAATCGAATATTGAACGATATTGAATCGAATATTGAACGATGGTGTTTGAGTAATGGCGAAGTATTGTTGGTGATTCATCGAGATCTTCGAGTATAAACAGTAAATCAGACCATAGACAAATAAGCGGAGAAACATTATCACCTCTACTAACATGATAACTTGTAAACGCTGTCCGTTTTAGATAACGAAGGAGAACTTCGACGCCTCAAACGAAACAAACCACTGGATTTGATAGTAATTTATTACTAGTGTTTAGTGAAAAACCGCGAAAACCAGTTATACTGTTCGCGCAAAAACACAGGCTAGTTGCTGAACGATCTTACTCGTATTATGCACATACAAAAAATATACAATACAGGATGTCCCATATTAAGGACCGAAAAACTTCGGGAGTCGATTCTACAACTAATTTAAGTGAGAAAATGTCTCTTAGCAATTTTGTTTTAATCCCTTGTTTTTCCAAGTGTTTTCAATTTAAAGATTTTTTTAGTATGTTCGACTTATATCACAAAATAAAAATAAAATTAAATAAAAAATAAAATAAAAATAAATAAAATAAAATTACCATAACTACCTTAATTTACCGTAAAAATTAGGGCTCCGTTGGAAAGGGCGTCAAATTTTCCCATCTTTACACTGCCAACAAAGTACTATTTTTGGGGTCCTGATGGGTGAAAAATCAAGTCGTATTGTAATTTTTGTCAAATTGGCAAAATTTCGTTTTTTTATTTTTGTTGGTAGGGGTTTTCTTCCCCATGGTTTTACACGCACCTTATCACCAAAAACTGCGCAAAGATCTCAGCTTTCCAATGGTGTAATCAAAGATTATTTTACAATCGAATTTCAGCGAGAAATTTGTGTTTGAACTCGGAAAAACGTGCATTTTTTTCCAGCGTATTCGATCTTTTGACGGGAGGAATCCGGGTCCACCGCCGCGCTCCTCCCAAGCAACGAGTCCCCCGTCAAACGGTCGATTTCGCTGAAAAAATACACGTTTTTCCGCGTTCAAACGTAATGTTTTCCCTTAAATTCGATTGTAAATTTTTTTTGATTATACCATTGGAAAGCTGAGATCTTTGCGCAGTTTTTGGTGATTAGGTACGTAGAAAACCACAGAAAAAACACTAACAATCAAAAAAAAAAAAAAAAAGGAAATTTTTCCAATTTGACAAAAATTACTCTTCAACTTGATTTTTCACCCATCAGGACCCCAAAAATAGTTTTTTGTGGGCACAATTTAGATGGAAAATTTGACGCCCTTCCCAACGGTGCCCTTATTCTTACATATCTACGGTAAATTAAGGTAGTTATGGTAATTTTAGTGACATAAGGTCGAAAAAAATCTTAAAATGGCAAAACTTGAAAAACCGAGGGGTTAAAACAAAATTGCTAGGAGACATTTTGTTACTTAAATTAGTTTTAGAGTCGACTCCCGAAGTTTTTCGGTCCTTAACATGGGACACCCTGTATAATACTGAATAATATGTAAAAATCTTGTTTCAGCTGTAATACAAAGTATATCACAAGAAAATTTGATTAAAAAAATTGACTAAAATTACAAAATACAATGATTAAAACGGCTCAAAAATCAGGTTCAAAATTGGTCCAACTCTCACAACCATTAGCTCTCAGAAGGGTATCTCAGATCATCAATGTTTGGTTGATAGACAGACATGTCTAATAACGTGGACATACGAGTGTTGAAGATTCGCCTTTAATATTATTTATGAACTGTGGTATGATTTTCAAACGAATTTTAGCTTCACGGTCAAGGAGTTGTGAAGGCTGCGATTCGCAGAGCTTAAACAGAAAGAGAAACGCTAACACTTAGTTACCTATGTTGTCATTCATACTATAAAATAACCAGACATATTTTTTTAAAGATCAAAATTATCTCTACAATCTAATCCGAGCAACAATCTTCAACAGTTGGCAACATGAATCAATAGACGACACAATTCACAAAAGTTTGAAGGAGCAGGTACTTTTATTAACTATCCTGGAAGAATAAACAAATATGCCAGAGTACATTGATTTCCTCTGCTATTCAACTTATAAGTTTACTCCAAGGTAAAGCTCAGTGTAGATACGGCCCTACAATTTCGTCTATTTACAATAAATTATTCGTCTTCACTCGGGATTTTTGTCATTGAAGTAAGATTTCAACTTTTTCCTGAGTTTAGGATAAGAGGATATTACTATGATGTAGGACAATATAGGTTAGTTAAATTGTTTGAACACGCCATAATTTCAAAGAATCTAGTTCCACATCTCGCTCGGTCTGCAATTGGCGATAATCTAACGTAAACTGTGATCATGGTAATTTCAAGTTGAACGTGAAGTGGACGTGATTTAACTTGGATGCTTACAATACATTTTTCAGGTTAAGAAGCGGCAACAAAGGATAATGATGATTCTGGAGAGCAAAGGCATCGGGTACGAAGCAATCGACATCACAGAACCAGGCAATGAGGACGACAAACAGTTCATGCAGGACCACGCGAAACCCAAGGAAGGAGCCAAGCACCCTCTGCCGCCTCAGATCTTCAATGAACTCGAGTACTGCGGGGTGAGAAAAGTCATGTTATTAAGACCTCTTTCCCTCAGGGACTAACTAAACTATCATAAAACACTCCAAACTTTCATTGTCGTACCCCGGACAAGGTAATTATTACATCTTCCCATGACAGAGCGTGAGTTTGATAGTCATGTTACCAACATCATTCGTAGCTCAAGAAAGCAACATAGACTTGAATATCTGTTTATTCAGCTGGTGGGTCGGTAATGTAGTCCTGCTCTGTAAGTTTTGCTTGTAAATTCAAATATTTGAGGATTACCTACTTGTTAACGAATCATTTTGAGTTACTGCTTAGAATACGTCAAACTTGTGTCGTATAACCGTAGATTACTGCAAGTTAGTTCACTCTTCCTGCTAGATGTTCAATTATTGAAAGTCAAGGGATCATGAAAAACACAAGTGAGTGATTATGTCAGTGTTCCGAAATTCTTGCATTTATTCGTCCTATTGGGGTTTCGCCCTGGTTTTCCTCATTAATTTTGTGTCTAGACTAGCTTTCTCCTAGTCAGCAGTCAGCCACAGTTCTCGTTGTTTTTCGCACATCAGGGAGCAGTTATTGATAATGATAACTTGGTAGGTCCTCCTTCATGCTAAGATTGACACTCTTGTTATCCACTCCACTCAGAGCCCAGTTGAGTAACTTGAATGTAAAACTCTAAGTAACGAACTATTGGGTCGGAAATGTCATGATTTTTGCCCGGCCTATTTTGAAAATATGGAACTGTGCGGACATGAAACAAATGCCCTTCCTCCAACGAGTAAGAAATTAAGGAGGTCTCAGTCGGTCGCCGTTCGTTCCTCGTTCCGGGTCTGAATTTCACGAATTTGAAGGCGCAAAAAATTGAAAATTTGTACTTAAATTTGGAATTTCAAAGGATTTTAGAAATTTATTAGTGCACGGCCCTAGGGAATTGAAAAACTGAAATATGGCCGCCGGAATCATCAAAATCTAACAATAATTGCCAAAGAAAAATGGGGAAAACTACTGAATAAACGGGGGTTTCCATGTTATTCCCACATTTCTCTGGCAATTATTGTTCGACTTTGATGATTCCAGCGGTAATTTCAAATTTAGGTACATATTTTCAAGTTTTTGTGCCTTCAATTTCGTGAAATACTGATCCGGAACGAACTGCGACCGACTGAGACCCTCGGGGGAGAGGAGGCATAACTTGTAGATTGTAGATTGTACCTGAATCTGCGGATCAGGGTGAGGGGAGCCCAAAAGCACTGAAGCCTGGTGGCTTATTGTGCTTCTCCGCAGATTCTATTGTCTAGTCAAACAGTCCCAGCCCTTTAGTAAGGGCCAGTAGTGGTTTGGCTAGGTTAGTGCAGGGGAATGCCTCCATGGGTGTGGGTGACCCAAAGAGTTGGAACCTGCGGGTTGATAGGGCTTGGCAATCAAAAATTATGTGGGAGGCCTTTTCTTCAGCCTCACCACATAGCCTGCATAGGGTTGTATCTTGCGTCACCCCAATGCGGTTAAGGTGGAATCGGAGTGGGGTGAAGCCTGTTACCAGACCAACCACTAGCCTGATTTCCCTGAAGCGTTGGCCGCAGCAACTCCTCAGAGGCGCTGGGGTTAGGTTTGGCCACCATGCACTTACTTAGAGCATGTCCTCCCAGGTTTGACCATCTTCTTGTGGTTTGGTTTGTGACCCACCGATTTATGGTCGCCCTGAAGGAGGATTTGGGAATGCCGACGGCCAGCTCCGGACCAATGAACGGAGTCAGTGAGCCTTTTCTGGCCAGCGCATCAGCAGGCATAACTTACTTTGATTTTGAATTTTTGAAGGTGAATAAACAATCGTTATCCATGGCCATGAAGCTTAACAATGAATGTACTAAGCTGGATGATGAATACTGCAACTTCCATTCCCTTAGGTTCCATGAAAGTATCGATCTTTTCATATTTCCACGCTGATGAGGAATATTGTGTTACAAAATATTAGTGAAATTTCTCTGAATTGCCAATTTTAGGGAAATCAGGAAGTTTGTTGTAGTTGTGGGGCCAACTTTTGGCAAGTTTAGGGTGTTTTATTCTTCTTCTTCTTCTTCATTGGCTCTACAGTCCAGGGTGGACCTTGGCCTCCTGAACAAGCTTTCCCCAGATGTCTCGATCCTTCGCCATTGTCCTCCAGCCTCTATAACCCATCTGCCGGAGATCCTCCTCCACTCCATCCAACCATCTCATCTTCGGACGACCACGTCCCCTATGACCTCCAGGATCACCAGTAAATAGCTTTTTGGGCACCTCTGACTCAGACATTCTCATTACATGGCCAGCCCATCTAAGCCATCCATACTTGATAAACAGGAGGGTCCTCCTTAACAATGAATGTACTAAGCTGGACGATGAAAACTGCAACTTTCATTCCCTTAGGTTCCATGAAAGTACCGATCATTTCATATTTCCACGCTGATGAGGGATATTGTATTACAAAATATTAGCGAAATATCTCTGAATTGCCAATTTTAGGGAAATCAGGAAGTCTGTTGGAGTTGTGGGGCTAACTTTTGGCAAGTTTAGGGTGTTTTACTCACCAGTAACTGTTGGGGCTCAAGTCTGAGCTCTTAAGTTCTTTAATACACTACTCAACTGTCTGCAGAACTGATTGTTTCTCTGTTTTGTCTCAGTTACTTCTCAGCTAAGAAGATTTCTGATTACGTTATATTAGTTTGTACCAATTCATGTAAAAGGAAGAGTATGTGTTAATGTTTCATAAGGTCTTGGAACCATCGTCCAAAATGTACTGTCAACCAATCTGTGATTCAAGATTTCGTTGAAATTGTATCTGAGAAGATCAGAACCTGAAAGTAGAAAATTTCTGAGGCCGATAAGGATTTTGTGCCTGGTCCTAACTCGGGCCACTGGCTTAAATGGAAATTATTATTAGAGTAAAATGAATTCTGGAAGTTGAAACTGCTTAACTCACGGCTCAGCATCATCTTACGGAGTAGTTCGCCGTGTAGTCTTATTCATAGTATCGTATAAACAGTATAACAAAAACGGTTCAACATTTTCTGTAAAGGCCTAGGGTTGGTTTTTCGTCCTCAAAGAACATGTTTTATTGGATATCTTTATCTATTTGTAAACTGTATTGTCTCACTTGAAAATAAAGACTCAGTACTTCTCTGGAGTATTCCATCCAAAGTTGGTGCCAACTATGTTACAACTAACTTGGTAGAATGTTGACAAATGTTAGACTGTGATAGGTAATGCTAAAATTATCACCTTTTCCCCTCAATTTTCCAGGACTATGATGGATTCGACGTTGCGAACGAAAATGACGAACTGGAAGTATTCTTGAAAATGCCAATTCCTCCCAAACCCATACAGCCTGTTGTCAACGGCAGCGCACCAGAACCCGAGGTACGTTGTATTTTGGCTAACGCGGATCGAGCGATTTCTATTATTCAATTCAAGATTTCGTCTGAAAAGTGTACACTCTTATCATTCAGGCTTACAGTCAAATATCAATGTAAAATCGAAATTAGCTTCATAACAAGGTTCCTCCGACTTATAGATGCTGCAGCAGGAGAATTGTACGTGTAAATTATTTACCCGCACCGTTTACTGTCGGTTTCACAGGTTTTAATATACTGTATTCATTTCTGGTGAAATAAGAAACAGTCATAATGAGGAATTTCACCGAATTCTGATTGCATTTTTCCTGAATAGTTAATGGTGTGGGATAGATGGAAATAGGGTTGATTTCGGAAAACAAGTCTCCTGTTATTTTTGGGAGACAATCAAAATTTATGATTTCAAAAAAATAACCGGGAAAACGGACCTCTTCAACGTGAAGCGGGAACGCTTGCTGATTGGCTGTTCGGATCGCCAACTTCTCCCAGTGTTGCCCGATGGATAGGCAAAAATCGTGTTGTCTAAGAGGAAAGTTATCAAACAAAAACAGGGGAAACCTAATTTTCCTCATCTTGCTTTTTCTATTTTTTTCTTCAGTTTTTCGATTTTGATCTTTACTGGTTTTGTGAAATGTTGCATCTGGGGACTATAGATTTCTCGATCTCAGCGCTTCAAGCGGCTGGAAATGAACTATTCCAGGATGACGTCATCCTCCCGATTTGTTAAACGTTCAAATTTTCTACACTGTTTTGTTTATTCGTAAATTAGGAAGTACGGGCTGAAAGTTTGTCGCAGGGGGTTTTTCGAGGTGCTGAATCCGATTTTGGGGTCAAAAATAGGGAATTCCGTCATGGTGAAATTCCTCATTATACAGCAGTGAAGTTGTTTGGTTATGAAAAGTTGAGTTAACAAGCTGGATGACATCGATACCTTAAAGTGCAAAGGCGCAATGTCCAAAAACGGAGTTTTGAGGAAAACGCAAAAGAAGTTTTCACTAGTGCACATAAGGTATTTCAGTCAATTTTAATTTTTTTTTTCTCAAAAGAGCATGGGTCAGGAATAACGGTAATCGGGTCTGTTCATAGAGAAAATGTTTAGAAGAAACTAGGAAGCTAATGAAAGTTGAAGATTTGAATGATGTGACGTAGTAAGTTGTTGTGATGTATTAAGTTGCTGACCTTGGATCGAGACAGTCCACTAATCCTGTGTGGTCTCGAACACCTCGTGGCCATGGATACTACAAAATACTACGCACATACGCCTGCAGTGTAGTGTGTGCGTTCATAGAGAGGAGCATCTGGGGAAAGAAAGTGGTGGAATGGCCCGAGCGCTATCCATTGATGATTAGATGAACCTTCTCTTCTTTTTTGGCAAGATGGATGTACCTCCGTTATCGACCAGTGGTAATGTCAGTAAATCCCAGCCTAATCTATAGGAAACCAGAAATTTGCCCTTGATGAAAAAGGCTATCAAATCTGTTTGAGGCATCAATAAAAAAGACATTCAGTCTGAAAATGAAAATCTATTTACTCGTAGGTAAACAACATTATAAATTTTTAAAGCATTCTATTTTTCACGAAAGAATTAGAAACCCAACAAACGATACCTACATCACATAAGCCAACTGATAAGAGAGATAACCTACTTAGGTTTTTGAGATCCGGAATGTTCATCCTATGTTCGCTAGGCAGCGCTCACGCCATTCCACCACTTTCTTCCCCTAGATGCTCCTGTTCATGGAGGCCCACCTTTTTTCAAACGTGTGATCTCTTTATTTAATTTTTCTACCACATGTTACAGTATCAATGGGCGAAAAGTTGGAGTATAGAGGTTTTTAATGGTGCTGAATCCAAATTTGAGGTCAAAAACCTGAATTTCCGACCTACCGAAATACCCCATTCCTAAAATAATGACTCTAAACTCTTTAATTTCTTCAAGACATTTTCTAGCTATAATCTTCAAGAAGGTCAATAATAGTTTTCTTGAATTTTAGTTTCTCTGAAATTAAAAAAAAAAGTGGAAGATGGATGGACGCTTTTGTGCTTTAAGGTATCGACATCATTCTGGTAAAAAATGAATTTTTACTCCATTTCATGCAGTGAGTCCAAAGAGCCCATCCTCAAACCAACATCACCAGACATGAACCAACCAACCTGAACTTAACCTTACTTTATGAACCTGAATTTAATCTCTGTGATATCTAAAGTTTCTCAACAATATTTCATATTCCATTGTTATTCTATTTTGCAGCATTCCACGGAGAAGGATTCAAATTCACAAGTCCCAGAAAGGTATTCAATTTTACGCCACAGACTATCTGATTTTCCCTCAATTTTTGAAACTTTTAAATTCACTGTTATTGAAAATTGTATTTCAACTTGAACCACGTTGTTCATATCAGTTTCAAGATTCAGAATTATCGATCAATTATTTATCATGTTTCGTTTTATTCAAATTCCTAGGGAAGACGAAGCGGTTGTTTCGCCAGTAACAGATAGCGCGGAAACCGAACTCGAAAAGGTTTGATTTTTCGAAAAGGGCCTTCGATCGACTTATTTGGCCTCTACGCTTCACATTTTGCTCTCAACCCAAAACATACTTGTCGTATCTCGCATATAGAACTGTGGAGAGGCTTCTTCTAACATGTTTTTTCTCGAATACGGTCTGTACGAATTTCCAAGGTCATTATTTGCTTCTAAAAACAAATTTGAAACAAATCTGATACGATTCATGTAAAAATCTCATGATTGGAAGAAAAAATATCTTTTTTTTTTCATTTTTTTTTCAGCGTTGAATCTTGGGGGAACTTGATGGCATTTGCCAAACAATGTGGTTTCTGTAGATAATCCATCACCTTGGGGAAATGAATATATTTTCGCAAATTTGCTCATGACTAGTGTAATTTTTAATAGATACCTACGTTAAAATTTCAATGAATAAAAAAATGATTAACAGAAGTAGTAGGTGTGGTCTTCCAATTTTAGAGTTTTGATTGCTCTGTCTCTAGAACTACAATTTGCTTTGAAAGTCAATAGTGGCCTTGAAATGTATTGTACACTACGTATTTATCTCTCTTGCTTACGTTCTGTGGTCTTTACTGATTACTTACTCCGAAGAAGGCACTTGTGAATCCTTGCTCTGTGGCTCTTGAAGATTCTCCGAAGATGTTTTTGGCATCTTTTCGTTCGTCATCAGCTTCATCCATAATTTATTTTTGTAGGACGACAGCACGCACGGGTTCTGTTACACGCCTTCGTTGGCCAAACGGCTGGAGAGAGCTCTTAAAAATCGACTGCGGCAGAAACGGCCTACCGTCTGTGTTTTTCTTCATATTTGGTTGATTTGGTTTGATTTTGGTGTTACAGTTCAAGTCCGAATCTTTTTAGAACTATTATCCATCAGTCAAACCTACACTCAAAATTCGACCTTCAAGTCACAACATTCAATTTCACCAAAGAGTGCAATTGAATGGTTTTTACTTATGGAAAACTGTAATAAAAATTCGCCATGTATAGTATCTAGAATTAAAAAAAAATTAATTCGTCTGAATTCATCCTACATGTTATGTTAGAATTGGGCCACGTCATATACGCCATAATTTCAAATTAAATTCCTAAAATTTTACCTTGAAAGTAACGGTTTGTTGGCAAGTACAACTTTTAAACCCAGGTGCAGGTGCATAAGTGCAGGGCATGCATAATATTTATAAAAACATCAGACCTCTGGGAAGTTCATCTGAAGTACCTATTCAAATGCTCAGTTTTAAAAATATAGAACTGGAAATGTGCCTCAAGTAGAGATTCGGCAGTTTATCACCAGCTTTGTCACTATTTGTAGTAATGCCAACAGAAAAATGCAAAATTTCCCACTTTGAGATTTGTAGACAGTTTTTTGATGTTGCGGAACCAAATTTTTGCCACAGTTAGTTGGGTTACTGATAGGTTAGGGTTAGCAGCAGTGTAACCACTCAATTTCAATGGTAGATAAATACAGGTAATGATGTCATTGCTTCCTATAACCAAGGTGAATAGTGGTGAGAAGGTGTTCCCCCCCCACGCTGCTTGGTGGGGAGAAACGTGACGTCACCAGAGTCCCAACTGCCTCGCTTCCAGCTGTCTCTAGTTCTTCGCTCGGGCGAAAATTGTTCATAAGTACGAGATGTTGTCACCATATCGGCAACATAGCACATCTCCATTTCCACAACTTTATGGGAGAGAGATAAAAACTAATTTAAAAAACCGTTTGGCACCTTTAATAAACCAAAACATTATCGTTTAATGGATATTATGTAACGATTCTCTCCAATATATTATACCGTTCGTTCTGTTTATGCAAACTATTAAAAATTGGCCACAAACCGGCAAGAATTATTAGAAAGACTGAAACGATAATAAGAGTGAAATTTTGAATTTAAAAGATCCACATGTTTTCGAACAGCATAAACACAAATTTTTTAAAATCGTATAATTTGAAATAATTAGACGAATGACTCTATAGTATTGTGAAAGACAAGAAATTCACCATTGAATGGATAAAATAGCTTTTGAGTGAAAATTTTGAAAAAAAACCCAGTCCATGATTTTCTGATTTTGCACAGGGATTTGTGGACCTGTGTGACAGACAGATACGAAACCAAAATTGTTTAGGGGGTTCAAACGTAAAACGCGGAAAGAAATTTTATTTTGGAGGATTTAATTTTAACCTTGACAAGAGAAAACAATACGTCCACTACTTTGGTAGATTCGGAAGCAAAATTATTCAAAATACCTACTCTAAAACCAAACATTCCAGTAAAAATTGTGTTTTTTCTAACCTAAAAAGGAAGAGTCGAGAAATGATAATTGTTTCATATTACACTATTTTCATTTGGCTCGAATTCTAGAAGTTTGTGTGGAGAAAGTGACCAACAGGGAAGGAGTGAGAATGATTCAGACAGCTGTCCATCAAAACCTGTCCATGTATTAGGTACTAACTATGCCCGGGACAATTATTCGAGTCAATTTTTACGTGAATTTTCCTCAAATTCCATCACAACTTGCTGGTTGAAGTACCTACGAAATTTCTTAAGTGGAAAACCCGGCAAGGAGACTGTCGAGCTGGAGGACTCTGGTGACGTCACGCCCCTTCCCAGCCGTGGAGCGTGAGCACACCTCTCCTATACACACCTTGGGTTATAACAAATAGCGACTCAACATCGAGTTTGAACGTGCTTTTATTAGGTACCTACTCAAACTGGTTACTTTCTAGCGAAAAGACATAGAATTTATTTTGATGACATGGCCGTATTGGCGGTTGACCTATCAAACTTATTGCAAATTAATTACTGGGAAAGAAATTATCTTGCAAATACCGATTTCCCATTTCATTATTGCAATTAACCTGAGTACGTACTGAATTTTTTCAGCCTAACTTCTGCACTATTACTAACAATAAATCTACTCTTTCAATCCCAATATAAAACAACAGGTGATGAGGTGGTGCTCCTCTTCAGTTATCTGGGCTGATTAAAGAATAATCAAGAATTTGTGTAATAAGGGTGTAATACCATAAGAACGTCAACCCGAAGAATTTCGATTCTAAAACTAATTTGCGATCGATAACGCCTCATAGAAATTTTCGTTTAACCCATGTTTTTCCAAGTTTTTTTCAATTTTAAGATTTTTTCGTTTTTTTGGCCTTATGTCACTAAAACGTCCGTAACTAATGATACCGTTGGAAAGAGCGTTAAATTCCCTATCTGTAAATCCCTGCTTTCCAGCGTGTAAATGCTTGCCTGTAAGCTTAAAAGTTACACCAAAAGGTGATTTGAGGGTTTCGGGAGGCCTCGCTGGCTCCTGCGCGATCCCCTCAGATCGCCTTAGCCAGAGCGTCGATTCCGTTGAAAAAATTCACGTTTTTCCGCGTTCAAACACACATTTCTGTAATAAATCCTACTTTAAAAATGAAAATGACTAAACCGTTGGAAAGGTGAGCTTTTGGTGTAACTTTCGGGTTTACAGGGAAGCATTTACACGCTTGAAAGCAGGGACTTATGAGCGGTTTAGAAAAGTGGAGATTTTCAAGATTTGACATTTTTTCCTCTTCAAGTTCACTTTTCACCCGTTTCCTCTATTTGAAAAACTTTTGTTCTCCATAAGGGAGATGTGACATTTAACGCGCTTTCCAACGGTATAATTAGTTTTAATTTTTTACTGTATCGAAAGAGAGTTTTAGTTACACAAGGTCAAAAAAACTTTTAAAAATCTTAAAATTGAAAAAAACTTGGAAAAACAAGGGATTAAACGAAAATTAGGAGGCATTTTCGATCGCAAATTAGTTTTAGAATCGAAATTCGTCGGGTTGACGTTATTATAGTGTTACACCCTGAATACTATAATTTTCTTGATTAAAAGTTGTGTAAGTGTAGTTTTCTTTTGAGAGAGCTCATAACTTGAAATTTAACTTCTAGCAATCTTCCTATAGACATGGTTCCAAGGTTTGGCTCGTGACTAATAGTAATTTGCTTCGAGATTTCACTGTAACATCGACGAATTGTGTCGTTTTGTGGTCGGTCGCGAATTCCTGTAACGTCTGTTGTCTCGTCATCAGAGTTTCTTGTCACGTTGTCGGTCTTTCCCCTTGTGTCGTTCTGATGTATTCAAACGCTCGCAAATGAAGTTCTCCGCCAGTCCTCAAAAGACGCGCATTCTTAGATCAGTCTCTTGTAGCCTATTTCTGTTCCTCAGCCCTCCTGATAATTAGGTACTTATTATCGTCTATCGAATAATTAGAGGTTCAGCATGTGTTTCGAATTCATCCTCAATCATTCATAATCGAATTTTACGTGATTCTGTAGATATAAAATGTATGCCAACTCATTTATTGAAGGTACCTGTTTGGTTTAAATATAAGGGGTAAGAAGAAACGACTATAACTCATGAACAAAAATTATTATTTTACCACAAAACGAACGTTTTAAGAAAATTTTCAACCGGCAAAGATAAAAATAAATAAATAAAATGATGAATTTTTTTTCGGGTGGTAGGAATTGTGTCAAATAAACCTTCAAATTTGGTACACTTCAGATTATGACGTTGTTAAAGTGCTTGACGACATGATGAGATGCTGACAGTTGGGCAAAATCATACTCATGAGTATTTTTCGAGATTTTTAATCACAGGATTACGTTTCTGTGATTACGATTAAGATTAAATTCGTATTTACATTCGAAGAGTATGATTAAGAATATATTGTTAATCTTAGAAAATCTGTGATTAATCACATGAATTAAAATCTTATTCAAGCACTATGAGTATGATTGAAGTCATAATAACGGGAAATCTGCTATGAATCACTGGAATAACAGGATTAAAGTAGTATTCTCGCACTATGAGTATGATCAATCATGATTATAGGAAATCTGAAAATAATCAGGAGTAATGGGATTAATCATGGGGCAATTTCGATTAATCATAGGATTCCTGTGATTTTGACTTTAATCAAATTCATAGTGCGTGAATAAGATTTTAAACCTATAATTTCTGTGATTAATCACAGATTTTCTGTGATTAACAAAGTAATCTTAATCATACTCCGTGTTTACGATTTTAATCGTACTTTTACTGTGTGAATACAAATTTAATCTTAATCATAATCACAGAACCGTATTCCTGTGATTAAAAATCTTGATCATATTCATGAGTATGAATTTGCCCAACTCTGGGTACAGTCACCCTTCTTCATCTTTTCGTCTTCAAAACTAACGTCCGTATACAGGGTGTCCCATAATATGCTACAGGACACATACAGGACAGGGTGTAACATATTATTTTGTCCACCAAACTTTGGGAGTCGATTCTACAACTAATTTACAACAAAAAAAAAATGTCTCATAGCAATATTTTTTAACCATCTTAAAATCCGACTTTTTTGACTTTTAAGATTTTTTTCGTGTTTTCGACCTTACACCATTCAAACGGTCGTAACTCCCTTAAATTGCACTCAAAAATTAAAAATAAGGATACCGTTGGAAAAAGCGTGAAATTTCTCAATAGATGAGCCGTTTACAAATTGAGAAAAATCGAACGCTAGAATATTTTTTCTGCCTCAAACATTAAAATTTGTCAATTTCTGTTTTTTTTTTAATTTTAAATTTTGATGATTTTTCGCCATAGAAACAAGGTATTTGCCAGAGAGGCTCAAAAGCTTAAAAACTTCTCCATTTCATCAGCTTTTCAACGGTCACCCAATTTTTAGTTTCACTGCGGAATTAGAGGGAGAAAATGGTGTTTCAATGCGAAAAAACGTGCATTTTTTCAACGAAATTGACGGTTGGACGGGAGGAATCCGGGGTCTGCTCCGCCGCCCCTCCTCCCAAGCACCACGTCCCCACGTCAAACCGTCGATTTCGTTGAAAAAAATACACGTTTTTTCGCATTGAAACACCATTTTATCCCTCAAATTCCACAGTAAAACTAAAAATTGGGTGACCGTTGGAAAGCTGATGAAATGGAGCAGTTTTTAAGCTTTTGAGCCCCTCTGGCAAATACCTTGTTTCAATGAGGAAAAATCATCAACATTTTCACCAAAAACAGAAATTGACTATTTTTCAAGTTTGAGGTAAAAATACTACTCTAGCGTTCAGTATTTCTCGACTGGTCAACGGCTCATGTATTGAGAAATTTTACGCTCTTTCCAACGATATCCTTATTTTGAATTTTTCAGTCTAATTTAAGGGAGTTACGACCGTTTGAATGGTGTAAAGTCGAAAACACGAAAAAAATCTTAAAAGTCAAAAAAGTCGGATTTTAAGGGGGTTAAAAGAAAGAAACACTTTTTAACACTTTTTTGCAACACTTTTTGTTGCAAATTAGTTGTAGAAACTTCTCCCGAAGTTTGGTGGATAACTTATGAGACACCCTGTATACAGTAACAACTTGGGCAAGTAACTAATAATCCAGTGGATTTTGGTTGCATTGGATTTTGGACAATCAGTATAGAAAAATGTATGATAATATCATACATGTGCTGGACTGAAGAATTTGAGTTTCTTGGGAGTTTTTGAAAAATTGCAGCCCTGAGTTGCACGTTTTATTTATTTGAGGTAAAAATGGGCTTGTAGGATTTTTTTTGAGGTTTTTTTTTAAAGATACTTTCTAATAATGGGAAATAGGGTACCATTATCCATATAATTTTTCTCTCCCAATCGATTGGGATTGGTCCTGGGATCGGCAGACAGAGCATAAAAGTAAAATTTTGTAAAATTTTAAATTTTTTTTCTCCCATTTATTTGGATTTTACAGTGAAAGTCAGTTGATTCCAAGAGTTTTGTGCTAGTACGTTCTTGTCCTTTTGGATGCAAATATGGTTGACACGATTGTTCCTTACTTTCAGCTGCTGAAGCATGCCAAATTATTTAGCGTTTAACTATTGGTGGTTTTACCATGACGTCAAAGACTATCGATGGTATGCTTCAAATAATCACACCAACCTGCCTTGTCAGCTATGAATTACCTCTTCTCTCAGTGGGATCAATGCCTAGTTATCCATATTTTCTCCGATAGTTTGATAAAATCCAGGTAGAATTGACATCTCCACTCACTGTGGCAAAGATAACTTCATAGGGGTCTTCCACACACTTCCAATCATGAATCCCGGAATCTTCTTTATAATCTTTCCCTCCATTTATTTTCAATAACCACCTTTTTAGGTCGTAAAGAGAGGTTTTGAAGTTTGCTAGTTTTTGCCGATACGGAAGATGAAAAGAAACCCTTTAAACAAGAAATAAAACAGTTTGAATGTATAATGACGACGAGGCATCTGATAAGAGAATGGTCAATGATGGACCCATCCAGACTACTCTGTCTGGAATGGATTATAATCGATTTTTAACGACACGGTAAAACCACCAATACGATATTGTTGATGGATTATCAATCTCATGATAATGCTTTTAAGCGAATAGTATTTTTTAAGACTAGGACCATCATGATCCTCATAAAGATATACAAGAGTTCAAATTCATAATCAAACCTTGCTTTCAGAGTTTAGATTAGTGAATTTTGAATTGACTTGGCTTCAGAGAGTGCTAGAGAAACATATTCATACATAAGGATACATTTCAGTAAGGTTGAAACGAAGAGCAGCACTGATATTCGATTAGAAGATTTTATTTTTTGTCCACCTGTTGATACGCCTGATAAGTGGTGTTACAAGATATCGCAATCTTCTCTACAGGATCTGGCGACGATCCCTACCGCAGACATTACATATTGAGGTTTTTACCTCAACTTGGCCATCCGTACTTGGGTTTCACGAGTCTCTTGTGAACGAATGATTTACATTTTATATTTTATCTCCTCCAACCTGTCTTGGGTTTTATCATTTATTCATTTCGATCCTTCAGGTCCGTGGATATTGCTACACACCATCACTTGCCCAAAGACTTGCCAAAGCAATGGAGAGGACGTTAGTGAAGAAAAACGTCCCAGAAGTAGAATACCAAGTTTGTTGCGTTCCAATGTAATTGCTCTGTGTATATTCTGCATTCTCAACTTTTTTTTGGTGTTTGTTCCCCGTTCGGCTGATCTTCTTTGTTGTCAGTCTCCTCACGTTTATTTGTTGGAAAATTCGTGTTTCGAGTCTATTTTCAGGAAGCTAGCTGTCATTTAGTTTCATGCCTTCATCCAGGTATGTGAGTGGCAGTACCGTCGTTTTTCGTTTCCCAAACTAACGCGTCACATAGATCTCATACTAACTTGTACTTTTCTATGTACTTCTTTTTAGATGAAAATAACATAGTGACCTATCATTAATATCTAGTTTTATTTCAGTACTTTAGTATCTTACTAAATACACCCAGAGTTCAGCGTGTTACTAATGGATCGTGTGTTTAATTAAATTGTTGTAGTTCCACCACTTAGATCAAAACACTAAAAAAGCAGAAGTAGATTGTTCTAACCTGATATTATCCTAATAACCTAGCAAGAATTGTTGGTGATTCCCAAAATGAGGAATTCTCATGGGTTTATAAAATCAATCTACATACCTATTTTCTTTAGTGCGCCTAACTATGTGACAAAATGGCTTAAATGGGAGAACTCGACTAGAGAGCTGGGGATATTCGAGACAAATAGGCTAAACAGTTAACGGGATCGTATGGTGACTAAAGACAATGGAAAATTATCTGTGGCTGTCATCCACAAGACTCCGCAAAGCCAATTTATTGCGAAATTTCGCGCATCAACTTATCCAGTGGAAATAACAACGGATATTTGCTCGTTTGCTTTGCCGCCATCTACGTCTCAAATCTGGTAAAAACTCAAATGATGAACCCTTTAGAATGTGCGACGAATGAGGTTCCCCAACTCGATTCCATACGAAGGTAGAATTTCCAGAAAATAGAATGGAAATAAGTCATGAGAATTCCTCAATGATGAAACATTAGGGGAAATCCTCGGAATTTCAAAACCGAAATAACTGTTTCCTGTTTATCTCTTAATTGTTTAATTCCAAGTTTGTGACTGTTGGAGTTGTGATTCGCAGTTAGTAATTATAAAAGAGCTCTCTTAATATGTCTCCAAACTTGCCACTCTTAAATCTGCAAAAAGTCTTGAAATTTAGGAATGGACGCCTTAGAAGAAAGATTCTTGTTGAAAAATACATCTAGAATCTCTGGACTCAAACTCTTGCTAACTCTTACATTATTTTGTATCTTCAATTTCATGTATAGCAATATGGTATCAACAATGTAATATAACAATGATAAATAATAAGGAATAGACATGTGATCAAAACAATAACAAAACTGTGGCCCTTGGTGATCAAATTATAGTGAAACAACCGGTATAATTAGAGCGCTGCCGCAATCGCAGTGCCGGCCAGGGTCCAGACCCACCCACCATAGCAACTCCCAGGGTCCAGACCCACCCACCATAGCAACTGCCAGGGCCTCAAATCCATTTCCGGAGAGGCAGCGTTTAACGAGTGACATCTTTCACTAAATGCGAGAAAGCTCATAAACCCCCCCCCCCCTCCTACTTTTTAAAATAAAAGCAGGCAAGACTGGAATCACCAAAAAAATCCAGTCGACACCGCTTAGATCAGTCAAGCAGATGGTTCTAGAATCCAATGGCAGTGAGTACCTTAAAGAGTGAAGGTCTTGTAGGTGAGGTTTTTGTGGTTGTTAAGACTCTATTTATGAAAGTATCTGCAAATGTTGAATTTAATCAATTTGCCTACTGAAATTGAATATTAAACTGTGTTATTCAGAATTTACTCTGGTTGAAATTAAGGTTGACGATTTAGATGGAGATTGTAGACCAGCCTGAAACCGATTACACGACATAGGTGAGAGTGAGGATGCACTGGCCCGACATCGTTAACAGATGTGGATGTGGTGGTTAGGATCACCCTGCTCGAAACTGTTCTATGATCGTGATCGTGTAAGTTGAGGGAAAAGGCGAGAGAAGTTATCAAGACGAGATGGAGTGGATTCTGATGGTACCTCGAGCTGCCCTTCTATACTACTGATGTGGGCTGAAGATAGGTGGAAGTATGACGTGCTAAGGTAGGAACCTCCACTCTTGGCCATTGCAAGTGAAACGTGGCAAGTTGAGGTACCCTCGCCTGTATTTTATTTGTGAAATTGGTACAATAGAAGGAGTTCATTGACAGAGTTTTATTATCTGCGTCGAGCTTCATATAAAATACAAAACAGCAAACAGATGAAATACAAAACATTCCAGCCTCCTTATTTACCGCGCAAAATTTCTCGGCAGTTAGCAGAGGTGATCCTCCTTCTAGTAACACCTCATCCAAAATCGAGACTCATCGCTCAAAATCTAAGAATTCTGCCTACAAAATCTAAGAATTGCCCAAATAACCACCATTTGAACCTATCACTAAAGGCGCCCCATAAGCTATACGATTTGTCTCCAGGGCCGTCGCCTCAACAGGCAAATGTCTGGCCAAAATCGCAGAGCAACATACACTACCAGTCAACCACCTGCAGGCGGACGTACGATGAAGTCCTCGTTTGCACACACACACTACCTATACGTCCAGGGCCTGCAGGCGGACTGCTGCGCCAGCCGCAAGTAGTGGACTGCAGGCGGCCCAAGGCCAATAGTAGGCTGGCCAACTGATAATGTGTGGAGGGGAGCCCTCTTGAGGTCGTGGACTAACAGTCCCATGCCTGTCGCCGATCTCAAGTCTGATCCTCGCCTGCCCTGCGGCTACACACCCTCAGTTTTCACGGACTGCCTTCAGATTTAACTGATAATGTGTGGGTACAAATCGTGTAGTGTAGGGCGCGCTTTAAGTCTCCACTTGAATAAGAAATAATTGCGAATCATCAATTCCATTTCCACCAGTCAGAAAAACCTACTTTACAATTTACTGTAAAATAAAATCCTAAAGTCGAGTTTGAAATTTCGAAGATTCTTCCACATTATCCCGTTTTTTGAATCCATATCACTCTCTTCGTTATTTCCTTTTCAATATACAAATTTGGGTCTTATTGATTTATATTGACGCATCTTTAAATTTTTTCATTTTTGTTGGTTTCTAAAACTGTTGATGGCATTAGTACAAAACCCTTGAAAATGCTGGATTGAGTACCTACTTTGATTTTGGCCATTTGTGTTTGAAAAATTAGGCCATTTTATAGTTACTGGTGGGTAAATTTGCTTTCAGAAAAGGTTATGTCTTTTAGAACAAGTGCAAGTTCGGGTTTACATTACATCTTTTTGTTATAAAATTTTGACAAATCTGTTTAAAGCAGAATTTATGCATGCTGATATTGTTGTGGAATTTCATTAATTCTCGCTTCTGTGGTTTTCAGCCCAGTAATGTAAGCAGTGAAGAGAATTCCGAAATAAAAGAGGTGCGTATAATACAGTATAATTTTGTCCGAGTCTACCGTGGTAGCGGAAACTTTGTTTTTCACATTTCAAAGAACGGAAAAAATTTCTTCTAAAACCAAAAGTTCCACTTTCCTTCACGTTGTAGAATTTCTTACTGAGCAATTTTGTTTTCTTCGCGACCTAGGGTATAGGTGCTTAGAAATTGAAGTTTTGTTTGGTAAACGCACTGTTGTTGTTGGGTGTGGAAGAAGAATAAGTTCCTGTGTTTTTGTTTTCCATAACTTCTTGTGTTTCGCTGAAATGTGTCTACATCTTTTAGGATGTTCCACAGTTAGACTTGAGCGTCCTTATGCAATTGATCTGGGGTAAAATTGGACAACACTCAACAGAAAAGAAAAAAATAACCACACAGTAATCCGTTTTAGACCATTCTGAATCCAAATACGCGAAAAAAAACCATAGGTGTATGTCTGTGTGTTCATGAACGCGATCTGTTGCCGTCCGCTATAACTAAGTCCAGGAGCTCCACCAATCAGAACGCTTCTAGGGCTCCCAGCTTTAGCTTTCAGCCTAGTGGATAAACCTCTCCAGACTAAAAGATAAGTCTTGCTGTGAAAATTCTACAGTAGTTAGGTAAATGGGAAAGGGCGCAATGGGGGGGGGATGGGACTTGTTCTAGTCTACCAGGGCATCATGGTGTCAGTAGGGACGGCACGATACCGCCGATATATCAGAGTATCGATACTTTTTTGGTATCGATACTTTTGATGAAAAACTCATACCGATATATTGGTATCGATACTTTTGCCTAAAATGTCGGAGGTATCGATATTTTTTCCAAAGTAGACTGGTAAAAATATACCAAATATCAAGTACATATTCGGAAAAAATACCATACAATAGAGAGTTCCTAGTAGGCTCGATCCGGCGCGCCGGAACCGGATCGTCCGCCATGTTTTCAATACGGCACGCCAGATTGCCTCCTAGTGACGTATTCGACCGTAACAATACGGCGCCGTATCGGATACGGCGTGTTCTTATCAATCGGGAATTGAGAGCATGGAAGAAGTATATCTTCCATATTGAGAGTGTGTGTGTAATACGTCACGCCGTATCAAAAACCACTAGTAACTCTCTTATATCTGCCACAGAATAAAAGTCAGAATAGTAAAAAACTTTCCACAGGTTATCTCCCTGTAACCTCGATTTTTTTTGCGTTTTTCATTTCGCTGGATATCTCGAACAGTTCGAGTTCTTTCTGATCATTGTTTTACTTACTGGTTCACAAAATTTTTCGTATTTACTTTTTGTAAAATTCAAGTAAAAATTCACTTCACGCCAAATTTTTGTTTTATCATTTTGTAATAACTGATTTATTACTTGATCCTTCCCATTAGTAGTGGAAGAAAAAATCATTTCATTGAACGGAGAATTCTTGCGAATAATAATTGGAATGAATTGTGAAATGAAAGATCATTCATTTTTATTAAATTTTAAATTCTTGACTTTTATGACTTTTTAAATTATTACTGACTTTAACTACGTGTTAAATTATTGATTTTTATTAATATATTTATAATTCTTGATTAATGGAGTTTTTATTTGGTTTTCGGAATCATCGGTGGGTTATTTTGAATTATCGATAGTATCGATACTTTGCGCCGATATTATCGAAGTATCGATATTTAATAATGTTGGTATCGAAAAAATATCGGGAATCTAAACTTCCTGAGAAATATTGTATCGAAAGGAGTATCGTGCCGTCCCTAGGTGTCGGTGTCGATTTTATAACATGTATCTCACCATACAAATACGTAATACTAAAAATTATACATCATTTTGATAGTTGGATCTGGAGAAGAGGATCTCGAAGATTCTGGTCATCTCAATGGCACAGGAAGGTGTCCTGCAGCCCCCATACACAGCATTACATTCACTGACTTCACATCTTGTTGAAAAAATTGTGCATTATCCAGATTTCCAGCACACTCATTGAGTGGTCATTCGAATTTTTATTTTTTGAACCTTCGTTTCAGACTGAATCTTCTGAAGAGAATGGTCTCAATGAGGAAAACAACAAAACTGAAGAAAACGCCGATGATGATGACGAGGAAGAAGAAGAGGAAGAAGAGGAATAGAAATAATTACAATTCACTTTGGGCTTGAAACTATACTCACAGCTGCAAATAATTATTCGAAAACAGAAAAATCTCAACGATTTTTAAAGACATCAGAATAATGACAAAACGAAAATCGACTTTGTTCTCGCGACAACTCTTGGTTATAAAAGGAGTTGCATTGCTGCCTTTATACAATAAAGGCTCATCGGTTGTAACGTTTTTAATTTATTTTTTGAAAAAAAAATGCAAAAAAAACACCCGTCTTGTTTTTTGACGAGGAAGAACTTTGTGATTTGTACGCCCATCAAAATAAACTAACCCAAGCACCTCATTTCCGATTTTATATTCCGTGTAGACGTCCATGCAAGCTTATTGCGCTCGAGCTGGTAGATTCAAATGAAAAAACGCACTGGTAGTTCACATTTTAACCGCTGGTCGTGCAATCATAATATCGACAAATATAAGCAATATTAATTTATTATTATTTATTTCCGTTTTTTCGGCTAATCGGATTAATTTGTCTGATTTTTTTTTCTCTTTTCAAGACTTGCATGTTTCTATAACATCGTGCTTTTGTAAATACGCTCTAGCTACCTATCTATTTTACTTTTATGGGAAAATAAAAATGTGTTTTTATTTTAAAATATCAGCTATATATTTATGTATTATTATCATGACATATTATTGTTATTATAGTTTTTTTATTGGTCCTTGAAAGCATAATAGAAGAAATCAGTATTTATATTCATTTACTTTCATTTAGAAAAGATTACAAGGAGAGTTGTTTAACTAAAATCTTTACACTTTTCATTTTTATTGAGTTAAATACATGTGGTTCCCCGCACAGTTGTTAATTAATTTGTAAACCTAATATTTCTCAATCGAATTTATCGAAAGGACGAAAAGATATAATAGGATAAGACGAAAAGTACGTTTGAAACTTAACTGTAATATCTGCACTTGTAAAAGTATGCTGTCCCAATAAGCAGCTGCAACTTTTTTTTTCGAAAGTTTAGAGACATCTTATGATTTAATATATCATACTCGGGTGATTCCGTGGCGAAATTGTGTCTTTTAGCGAAAGGAAAATGAAGAAATGAAGGAAAATGAAGTTTCTTCAAGGAAAATGAAGAAACACACAATTTTTACTCACAATTTTTAGAATGGACTTTTTCGAAACATTTTTTCACTGAAATCCGTTTTGGAACGATCTGAAACGATCCCTGAAGTTTTTCCAAAAATTATATACATGTGTGAGTGTGTGTGACACTAAGCACGGTAACTTGAGTAATTGTTTGGCAAAAGTTTTTAATTATTCTCCTAAATGTTCGTAACAACAAACAAAAAGACGAGTTCGTTAGCCAGAAATGTTGGACAATCCTAACAGGTCCAAATTTCAAAAATAGTCCAAAAAACAGGGTTTTCCAGATTTTGTGGTTATTACCTTAAAAATCAGTAATGTAAGAGATTATCTCAAAACATCAATCTGTAAGTAGCTATCAGACCGCGGCGATGATTTTCGCCCACACTCAAACCGCATAATCCTAGAAAATTTCATCGAAATTGAATGGAAACTGAAGAGGTGGCTATCGGTCAGAGGGTGATTATTTTTATTATTATTATTATCATCCGCAACCAAATTCGCTCAAATCCTGGATATTTAATCGGAATCGAAGAATAACTTCGAATAGTTTTTCCCGTTACAAAGATTTCTTGACAGACACAACAGAGACTTCGATTCGTGGATAAAGTCGAGAATTAACATTAAATTCATCGAAAATTGTAGGTTTACTCGAGAGAAATACCACTTCAAAGGCTTGTTTTCACCATCGATTGTTCGAACAAGTGGAGAATGAACGTTGAAATCGTCGAAATACCAGTGCTAGAACTAGGTTTAAACTGAATCAAATGGTAGAAAATCTTGATGTTATTGAAAATTAAACATTTTCTTTCAAATAAACGGACTTTATTGTTGCCGCATGCGGCAACACTGTCAAGGAATGGGCCAACTTACACCCATGCACACAGAAATATCTGACGGAGTATTGCCATCCTGAAATTATTGTTGAACTGCTCATCAATCAGTCTATCCAGTGTTTTAAATTCCCCAAATTGTGATATAGCACTTACATATGGGGACAACCACGGCTTTTTGACAATCGTCAAACAACTTGTTAAAACATTAAATTCTAAATCGGATTCCGATTCCGACTCAAGATCAAGGAGCGGTAATAAATGCCTGGTTTTGTTTGTGGTTAGATTGGTCTTAATGTTCGAGTCTGATAATGAAAATACATTTTACCGGATTTTCAAAATAAATCAAGCTATTGCAAAGGCTTCAAAATTGTTAGAATGGATTTTTCGAGAAAAAAATTTCACCGAAATCCGTTTTGGAACATTCTGAAAAGATCGCTGAATGGTCTGTTCGGAGAGGTAGTCCTGAACGGTTTGGAGGAGTCCATTCGCCTCTATCCCCTTTCCTTTTCAGTTCCTGTTCGGTTCCAGACTGCCTCTATGAACAGGCCCGGAGGAGTCCATTCACCTCCATCCCCTCCCCTTTTCAGTTACGGTTCGGTTCCGAACTGTTTCCAGACTGCCTCTCTGAACAGGCCTGGAGGAGTCCATTCACCTCTATCCCCTCCCCTTTTCAGTTACGGTTCGGTTCCGAACTGTTTCCAGACTGCCTCTCTGAACAGGCCTGGAGGAGTCCATTCACCTCTATCCCCTCCCCTTTTCAGTTATCGTTCAGTTCCGAACTGTTTCCAGACTGCCTCTCTGAACAGGCCTGGAGGAGTCCATTCGCCTCTATCCCCTCCCCTTTTCAGTTCCGGTTTGGTTCCGAACTGTTTCCGGACTGCCTCTCTGAACAGACCCGAAGAGTGTAAAAAAAGATTTCTTTGAAAATTCGCACATTAATTCATGTTGCTTGAATGGATTTTTTAAAATTTAGCACTTCACTTTTCGCAATAAAAGGAAATTTCCTAAAATTAGGTCCTACTGGAAAAATATAAAGGATTAACATTTTGAATTGGGTGGTAGGAAGTCCAGTTACAGGGCTTAGCTTCTTCAGGCCAACAGCCTATTGTACCTACGTCAAATCTCCTTTTAGATTTAGCTTTGAAAAAGAACGTGCGCTGGTCGGCATAAACGCTGGAAAGAACACGAATCCTGAAGAAAATTGAACAAGTCTCTTCACACTAACGACCAAGTTGTTTAAATTTGATGATTATCAAAATCATCATTTTGGGCAAGGAGACTCGATGGGATTGACATTGAAAACACGAATCTGAACTAATTGTTTTCTAATTACAATAATATTAATCACTTAAATAAACAAAATTAAATCACGTTGCAGGTTGTGTTGCTTCAGCATTACCTTCCTTAGGGCTGACCTGTTGACTCTCGAGGTTCTTCTTTCTCGCTCGCCAGGCCTTCATGTAGGTTTCTGGGTGGATCGGAAGGATTCCAGCGAGGCCGAAGAGTTCGGAACAGGGGCCTGACACAGCTGCACCTTCACCTGGACAGAACGGCGATCTTCGTGAATGTTTTTAGTCAAAAAGTATCCTAGCGAATTGTGGCTCCCTCACAACCATTCCTCATATTTCTAAGTAAACTAAAAACATCCATTCAACCTCCTCCGAGCTTGTCGCTTGTCCAGGGAAATCCCATTTTCGGCCACTTCCGCTCAAATCCTTTACCTGACTTTCCACAAGGTAGGCTTGGGTGAAAATGAAGATATTCATAAAGGGAAGGAATACGGGTGGTGATTTATCACTTGAACACCTTCAGGAATTTACGATGGAAGCTGTGAAATATGACTGGAAATCTTACGTGGGCCACATCAAGAAGATTGGGGGTGATGAATTGCCCACATCAATATAAGTGGCAAGAAGTCTAGAATATCACCAAAAATGGAAATATTAGTTTGAAGAACTTAGTATGCCAAACCTACATGAGAACTGTACTCATTTTTGTTAACGAAAATGAATCGATGAGAAAAAATCTTGTGATGAAAATTCAAAGTCGTGCAGCACAACCTCAAGAGCGAATTTTTTTAAACGTTTTTAAAAACAACTTTTGATTCATTTTAGCCATTTTCCAACGTTTTTAGTGGGTTTAGAGCCCTTTTATGCAATGTGAGAACACATTCGCGCATGAAAATGTGAAACAATCCTGTTTGGAGCCCACGAACTTATGCACTCATTATGAATTTTGAGATTTTTGGTAATATTTAAGCCATTTTTTAGCAATTTTTAAGCACATTTTTCAATATTTTAAGCAATTTATTGCGCACTTTAATTTATGATGATTTAATCTGTGGCCTACAAACTTTATCTACTTGGAATTATGCTTTCATTACAAAATTTAAAATCTTTCATCTTTTTAGCTATTTTTACTGATTTTGTAAAGCATATTTTTGAAATTTAATATATTTTTGGTTTCAAAAATGGTGAAATCTAGGAATCGTTTTAAATGCCCCAAAACGGATTTCTATATTTTGAGGCCAATGCAATACCCAGATTTTGGTTTATTTTCAATAATGAACCTTTGGAATCGACCAAGAAAATTTTTTTTTAACCCCCCCTCAAAATTTGTTGGTTTATTTTTCAAGGTACGTAGAATCCAAAAATCGAATAAAAACGCTGCAAATTATTACACAATGGTTTATTATTTTTTATTTTTCTATATAGATCACTCGTCTGCAAAGCCACCAACCATCCAACATGAAGAAAAACATCGATCGCATTTCGGTCAGCTTTAATTTGAACGGAGATTTGGCCTCTTTTGCAATACCTTTATATCGAAATTTTTTGAGTTAGGGCGTTGGAACCCTCAGAAGTGACCTACATCAACCAAAATCTTCGGGGCACAACTAGACCCCAAATGGAGCCTACATACTACCAAATTTCATCAAAATCGGTCAATGCTAAGTGGGGAAAGTGCCGCGTACGGCGGACGGACGGCCAAATTTTTATTCGTTTTTTGGATTCTACGTACCTTGAAACGTAAACCATCAAATTTTGAGGGGGTGTTAAAATTTTTTTTTCTTGGTCGATTCCAAAGGTTCATTATTGAAAATAATAAACCAAAATTTGGCCGTCCGTCCGCCGTACGCGGCACTTTCCCGACTTAGCATTAACCGATTTTGATGAAATTTGGTATGTTGGCTCCATTTGGCGTCTAGTTGTGCCCCGAAGATTTTGGTTGATGTAGGTCACTTCTACGAGTAGATAAATAAGGTTTGAAATTTTGAAAAAGCCCTAACTCAAAAAAATTTTGATATAAAGGTATTGTTTTCCCATCAATTTAAGTAATTTTCAGTATAGAATTTTTAGAATTTTTTGAGACCACGCGGAGCCCTGTAGGACAAACCGTTTGTTCCCTACGAGAATTTAAGGGTTGGACTTACGATAAATCAGAAACACGAGTTTGAATCGCTAAAGAGGCCTAATCTCCGTTCAAACGCTAGCTGCCCGAAATGCGATCGATGTTGTTCTTCAAGTTAGTTGGTGGTAACAATGGCAAGCCGTGTTCTTTTCAGACGATTGATCTAAGTATATAGAAAAAAAATAATCCTTTGTGTAATAATTTGCAGCGATTTTTCTTCTTTTTCTCTGCGTTTCTCTCCTGTTTTAGGAGGGGCTGAATCTGTTCTAAATAGATTGCTTTAATTTAGGGATCTCTGTCACTGAAAACCACTTCTTTTGAAAATTTGAAGTTTATTAAAGTTGCAGAAATGTAGTTGATGGCTTGTTACCAATCCACTTGCAAAAACTAATTATTTATTCAGATCGTATCAGGGGTGATACCTAGTTCAAATTTGACGCATTTTCACTGTTTCTTTCGTATCTCTTCTGTATGTTTCTCTCCCATTAGACCAGGAGCTGATGTCAAAAACTGTAACAAATTCTTTCAAACATCCTCCACGACGAGTAGGAAAATGGATCTCGGCCATTCCGAAATCCCGTGTTTTAGAAATGGTCACCGTATAAATTTGTCAAATTGACGGAAATTGTTCAAGCACACACACAAGTAAAAATTATTTTATTAAATTATATTCCCGACAGCAGAAATGGTTCGAATTTGGCGAATTTCTGTTGTTTCTTTTGTAAATATCTCTTCTGTATGTTTCTATTCTATTAGACACGGAGACGAGGCAGAAAACAATAACTAAAGTAAAACATTAATTAGGTAATTCTTAATCAAAAGTCTTCCTCGGTGAAGGGGAAAATGTATCTTTGCCACTTCAAAACACCGTCTTTTAAAAACGGTGTTCGTTTGAAATTTGCGGAAATGTTGACTCTCTTAGAAGGCTGGCTATCAATTCATTCCCAAGAACTAATTATTGAATCAGGTACCTATGATTATATATATTTTTATCAGCGGACATGACTTAAATTTTGCGAATTTTCGTCCAAGAATGGGCCTACAAGTTGATGGAAAAAATTTGCGAAAGTGGCTTTAGGTGCCGATTCAATGATCCAAGTAGATCATTGAATGTGGTATTAATGATGTCGTATTAACCTCCTATCAAAGTCTAGAACCAACCTATTCATTCCTTTCTTCAAATTGAGTCTTAGGGCCGGTTTCACCAACATTTTGATCGGAGTTCGAAAAAGTGATTCTGCGGGAAAACTGTCACAAAACAATGTCGTTATCTCTCGTATCACCAATTCACTGCCTTCCAGATCAGAGTTGTACGACGATTTTCGATGCTTCGATGGCGAAGAAGAAGTTTACCAGAGGTCAACGAAAACGCCATTCCTGAGAACCCGTTCAACTTGGTGAAACCGAAACAAATTTTGACTGGAGATCAATCTCAGTTTACTTTAAACACAGTTTTCGTCGAACGGAGTTAATGGATTGTTGGTGAAACCGGCCCTTAGAATCGGGTAGTTCGAGTTAGGAATGTTATAATGTCGAACAATGAGGTATTTCCGAAGATTGATAAAGTATCCCTGTTCAAGTACAACACGGGTAACCTACTGGTTGTAGTAGGATTGTATATAAATCGAACAATAGCGTACATCTCATAAAGAATACGTGAAATCTATTCTACGAATTTGACTCGATGGACCTCTGCGCCCGACTGCGGTGCATACGTAACTGAGGGGAGAGAGGCCGCCTTTCACTTTCTCCTTGGCGTGTCAAGAATCGATTACATGACCGATGTTTGCCAGAAATCGATTCTTCTACAATGATTATTGATTTGCTCCGATTTTTTTTCAAATATCGATTGTTACAACGATTGTTTGTTTATTTCTTACTGCAATTGATTGTCAATTTCTGACAATAATGAAAATAGAGTTCTCCATGGTTTTACGGAATGATTAGTTTCACCACATCAGATACTTTTTATTCAACTACGATTAGTATATACGAGGTAATACTTATTGAGTTATCAACCGGGCAAAAAAAACCTTTTCAACAAAAAGCGGACCAACCTCAAAACTGATTATGATAAACCACTAAAAAGGAGAGAATAGTAATTACAACGTATTCAGATAAGTTGGAAGGTACGCACTGATTATACGCTGTCATGCCCATTGGTAGATACAAACTTACTTGAGAATCTTCTACATAACTCATTTAGGTTTATTATTTTCAACAATGAACCATTGGAATCGACCAAGAAAACATCAATTTTAGCTCGCCGTAGCTCAAAAAATGTCGATATCAAAGTATTGTTTTTTCATTAATTTAAATTAGGATGAAATTTTTAGAACCGAATGAGACCACCCAGAGCTCTGTAGGACCAACCATCCGCTCCCAAGAACTTAAGGGGGTCTCAGTCAGTGGATAAACGGAGTTTCTCCCTTTTCTCTGGCAATTAATGGTCGATTTTGATGATTCCTGCGGCAGTCTTTTAGTTTTTCAATTCCCTTGGTATAGATGCCCTAATAAATTTCGAAAATCTTTGAAAATTTCAAATTTATGTACAACTTTTTTACCTATTGCTTCCCAGTGGACCAAGGTAGCTTTGTTTTCACTTTTCGAGATTGAAAAAAAAAAAAAAAAAATCTCCAAAATCAAAATTTCTACCCGCGTTTTACGTTTCAGGCCTTCCTGAACAATTTTGGTTCCTTGTCCGTCTATCTGTCATGAAATCCTTGCCACAGCCATAACTTCAAAACGAAGAAATCGGGAATTGTGGGTGCCTTCATTAGGAAATTTGAACACAGGTTACTAGGGACGCAAAACTGAGTACAACTCAAGAAACGAACAACGATTGCATTTTGGTCTGCTAAAATTTGCGATTCACTCCCAAAGGGAGCGAACGGATAGCCTACAGAGCTCCGCGTAGTCTCTAAAAATTTAATACTATCTTACATTGATGGAAAAACAATTTGAGCCCAAACAATTGAAGCCCATATACCAAATTTCATCAAAATCGGCCCACGGGAACTAAGGGAAGTGCCGCGTACGGCGGACTGACGGAACATTGTTCATTCGATTTTCGGATTCTACGTACCTTAAAACGTAAACCATCCAAATTTGAAGGGTTGAGGGGGGGGGGGATTTAAAAAATTGAAAAAGTTTTTCTTTCAAAAAGTAAAACGTTTTAACTTTAAAAAGCTTTTTATTGGTCACTAAAAAGGTTCATTATTGACAATAATAAACCAAAATCGGTTTTGCCGACAAAACGACTTTTATTCATCCCGTTGTTTTCAACAAATAGGTACTTTTGCTTCCGAGTCTACCAAGGTAGCGGAAGCTTTGTTTTCACTTTTCAAGGACGAAAAAAAAAGTTCTCCAAAATCAAAATTTTCAAAGATTAAAAATAACAATAAACAGTTTTTTCTACCCCGGCGCACACCCTATTGAATCAGATTGGTTACAAATGCAGATACGTTGCAACATGGCTGCCCCCATACAGATTGCCACTACATTTAAAATTGTCATCTTCCTTAAATTCCCTAAAATTGTGGATGCTTTTTCGGGCAGCACTCTATGGTTTTCTTCCATATCAGTAAACTTTCTTTCGGAAATAAAAATAAAAAAATGTGAGGCAAATTCCTCATTGGAGAGCGTTTTTGACTTGATTTTTACCATTATTCAGCCTCGCACAAGTAACTAAATTGTTGTTACCCAAATAATTCCGTGTTTTTTACTTCCACGCTGATTCAATTCCATGTTGTGTTTGTATTTACTCTTCATCTAGTTAATGAAGTTATTTTGCTTCTAATCAATTATTTTCATAGATTCCTGGTAATAACAATGTGTAAATTATTCTGCTTATATTCTTACCAATCCAGTATTGAATCCTCTCTACATTGAGTGACACAAGTTGCTCTTTCTTGTGGTTAGGCATAGGGTCGTATGTGCCGAGTTGCTCTATTGGTTGTTCATGCTGGTTTCTGCCCAAGTGGTTCACTACGATGTGGTAGAACGGACGATTGACACAACCATACCGAGCAAGCCGAATGCCTGTAAAAGAAGAAAGAAATAATTTACTACAAACATTCAGATAACTCTTCAATATTATCACAACAAGATTTCTGATGTTTCAAATTCCTAAATACAATACAAATACACTTTTCCAATTGACGAAAAGGTGTCATAATATTCAATTGTATTATCTAAAGATATTTCAGTTGGCGGCGATAGAAAAAATCATTTAGACATTGAAAAAAGTTCACTTCAACCATTGAGTATGATGGACGAAAATCAATTCTTCATGCCGTCATCGCAGTTCAGAGAACAACAGAGATAATTCTTAGATTCAAATTTCAGCTCAATTCCATGCTCAAGCACAGACTTTGTTACTATAATAGTGTGTATAACGTAGCACCTTCTGAGAATTTGATGATTGAGGTGATAGAGAGGGGGTAGGTAGGTAAATGTTTTTAAGGATGACTGGCGACGACATTCACCAACCACGTCTTTATCTCTGGTTGTAGCACCCTCATATTTTAGTGTAGGTAATACATAATCGTGACATGCTATCGCTAGTTCCATTACCTCCATGGAAATTCATAATAAACTACATAGAAATTCAACATTGAATTCAAAATGAATTTTAAAACGCAGTCCCGGAAAAATTGTTGAATTTTCACTTAAGAGGGTCTTGAATTAGGCCAGCGATCTGTAACTAATACCGAGTAGATAGGAAGGAAAAGTGATGTGAAAGTAGATGTGAAAGGAAAACTACTTTCACAGGACTTAGATGTGAAAGGAAAACTACTTTCACAAGACTTAAGGTCTACACCGTTGGGGGACCGAACTACCTACATTACAGTACCGAACTACCTACAATTCATTCGAAAACCGATAAGTTAAGTGCATGATGTGGTTGTGACTATAACTATTTTTATAAGAATCCATAACATAACTGCTTAAATACATATTCGTTTTCAGTCGAGGTAAGTGCTCGAACTAGGTATGTTTTGTTGTCTCCATCAACTGAGACCCACTTACTCGTCATTCGAATTTAAAACTTATACCAACCTTTTTTAGCGTGCTTTATACTGAGAGCTCCTCCTGCGTGAGGGAATATCACGGGGAAGAATCCCATTTTACCGTCTCGAAGTTACAAATCTTTCAGAGACAAGAAGTGGTCTTCTATCATTCGAAATTAGGAGAACACGTCGCAAACTCCGACTACTTAGTGATTTAAAAAAAATTGGTCATACACAACACTATTTTCAGGACATAACTACCTACAATAAAATTATAAGAAAATCAAAATCAACATCTCAGCGTTGAGCGTGGAAAAACTTATCTGCGGTTTCCCATCTTATCAAAAGTTGTTATCATGTTATCAGTTGAGTGGTAACCATGGAAGTAGTACTTTTCTTCCATAGTGACTTATTCCATGGTTTATTTTCGTTTTTGAAAAATTATGAGTAGTAGGTACCTTTTATAAACGTGTAAAATAATTTTAGTTGTAAATTATTTTAAATTGAAAAACTTTCATTGAAATTGATTTTTTATTGAATATATGTCTTCTTGATGGAGTACCCTTTTCGGCCCTCAGCCCGCTTAAAAGGTTTCATAGCGCGTACAGGTTTCCCAATTTTTAAAATCTAACTTTACAGTTAGAATTAGAATTAAACTAATGCCTAATAATTAATCAAGACGAGAGTAATTTCCCATTAATTTGTGTTCTGTGCCGAGTTTTGCATAATAGTTAACATGTATGAAGTGTTTACGCGGAAGTAAGTGTTTTGCTGAGACAATTCCTGTGTCAATTGTTGGTAAACCATCAGATTGATATTGTTGGTGACTAGTCAAAGATGCCAAGCTTAGCTTCTACCTTGAGTTCATCGTGAAGTAAGATATTTATAAAATACTTCCTGGGTTATGGTTACTCAGTTGATCTATTACATTGATTAAAAACATTGAAAAGAAGGAAAAGAAAGGAAGTATGGAACATAACTGATAATTCTAGGTAGGTAGATACCTAAGTAATTCTAAGGTCCATTAAATTGGGTACCTACTTGATTACTTTATCCAATTTTTTAAATTTATTTGGCTTTGTAGATTTATACATAGGTGCCATAACGGATACAATTCTTGGCTTTAAAACAAAGCGTACTTTTGAGAGTAAGTAGGTACTTATGTTGTACTGTAAAGAATAAGATGTGCAAGATACTCCTTTCGCTAACCACTGAAGTTCAGGTGCTCATATAAAGTTAATGTTGCACTTTATTGGTTGATTTCTCTTTTATCAAAAGGTGCGGAGAGAGAGAATCTTGACAGTGAGATTTTGGCTCAAGGAAAAACCATACAAAACTCTGTTAAACAGAGGCAGCATGAAACCGTTTGGAAGCATCTTTCGTCTCAGGTAAAGAGGAGGTTCACCTGATTCTGAGAGATGGACATTGATTTGGTTGGAGTGCCTTGTATTAAAGGCAGTCTAGTTTGAGAATCTGGGTTTTTACTGCTGATGCATAGAATACGCTTCCATTATCCATCACACTCCGCATTGTTCCTCTGTAAAAGCAACGCCTTTTGTGGCTCAGCACCCCCCCCCCTTCCCAAGCAGTTTAACGCATAATATTTATACGGCTCGTGACTCTAGGTACAATTTTTATCTCTACGCATTCCATATCAGGGAACGTGTGAAGTGTACACCTAGAAACTTAGCCTTTATTACACTCCGGAAGATTAAGCTGCCCAGTTGTACAGTTTCTGTTCGGTGACAGAACAAGCAGATCGCTGTAAACAAGCTGACTGTCGACTTATTGGCAGATATTTGCAGACGAAGATCTTCTACGAAATGTATCACTTCGAGCGTGCCTTTACTAAGTGTTTTAATACAGTCATACATATCGTATTCAGTTGAAAACAAACAATATCATCTGCCGATTGGTACCCATTCAGGCAAGATATCATCTACAGGGTGTCACCCTTACGGGCGCACCACCGGGCAGGGTTCGATTCTACTACTAATTTGCAACAAAAAATGTCTCTTAGCAATTTTTTTTAGAGGCTTCGTTTTCGACTTATTTCACATTTAAGATTTTTTTCGTGTTTTCGACCTTACATCACTAAAATGGCTATAACTCCCTTAATTGATGGAGTAAATTCAAATTTTATTATATCATTGGAATGAGCGTCAAATTTTCTATCTCCCTGATGGGGTTTTAGAAAATTTCAAATAAAACGAACGGGTGTAAAATAAACCAAAAGTAAAAAATTGGTTAAGTTCCGAACATTTTCACTTTTTTCAAAGTTTGTTTCTCTAAACGTCGTGAACGGAAATTTCCATGCTGTAAGCCTAAAAGTTGCATGTGAGTCCCAGCTTTCTAACGGTGTAGTCAAAATTGAGTTAAATTTCATGTCAATTGATTTATTAAGTTGGAAAGCATTTCTGGTGAAAAACACCGATTTACAACCGAAAATGAACGTTTTCTGCCCTAAAAACGTCATTTTCTAACTGAATAAGTGGTGTTTAAAAAAAATGACTGCACCGTTAGAAAGCTGGGATTCACATGCAACTTTTAGGCTTACAGCATGGAAATTTCCGTCCATGACGTTTCGAGAAACAAACTTTGAAAAAAGTGAAAATTTTCGAAACTACCAATTTTTTACTTTTGGTTTATTTTATACCCGTTCGTTTTATTTGAAATTTTCTAAAACCCCATCAGGGAGATAGGAAATTTGACGCTCTTTCCAATGATATGATCAAATTCGAATTTACTCCATCAATTAAGGGAGTCACAGCCATTTTAGTGATGTAAGGTCGAAAACACGAAAAAAATCTTAAATGTGAAATAAGTCGAAAACGAAGCCTCTAAAAAAATTGCTAAGAGACATTTTTTGTTGCAAATTAGTAGTAGAATCGAACCCTGCCCGGTGGTGCGCCCGTAAAGCCTCGTCCTGCGTGGACGACCAAAGAGTGCGATCGAGCGACCCGCGAGTGTGAGCGACCTCAAGTCGCGCGCGCGCGCCGCTATATAGTGTCCATAGTAGGCGTCCACAAAACGCGTCTGAAATCCTTCCTTGCGAGGTTATCTTTGCTTCGTCCTGAGTTGTAAAATCTTTCTCTACTTGTACATTTTCTGTTTTTTGCGATAGTATGAATGGCATATTTTATTCGAATAATGCAGCATTGGTTTATTAATTTACGGCAACTAATTCGTTGAGAAGGACGCTAATTTCGGCAATTTTTCAATGAGGGAACCAAGCGATGAATTTGAATCGTACAAACACGAATTTCTCCCCTAAATTTGATTGCAAAAATGTTCGATTGTAAAGGGACCAGTTTTTACAGTAGAGATACTAGTATAGAAAAACAACCCAGAAATTAAGCACAGCCGATGTAAAACTTGTAACAGTTCTTGGAACTGTTCCGCGAATGATACGTGAGGACACTCCCCTGAATGGAAGAGAGCAGGCAGTCAGTCACCTTCCAGACCTCGCTCTAGTAAGTGCCCTCCTTTCTCATTTATATTTTGCGGTTTTCCTTTGATACCCAAAATTCCATTTTCATTTCATTTCGGACCTATATACGATTAAAGAGTCAATCTATATAAACCACACTCCGATTTGTTATTGAACTATACCCAATTCATATCTATATATATTTGGTTAATTAATAACTTTAAATTATATTTGAATCATTGGGTAGAAATACGAGCCGGTTATTCCATCAGAATATTTCCAACTCTATTTCATGGTAGCGAGCTTTTCAAATCCACGCACCACTTAAAAAACTATTTTTTTAATTTAAAAAAAAAAAAAGTAAAAAAAAATTAAAATAATAAAAAACTTTGCAAATAGAACAGGACTGGATCTCAACCCTTTTCTCATTCAACATTAATCCTAAGATCCATAATCCTTTTCTCTTAATAGGGCCCAGCATTTTTGAAAAGTTAATTTGATTAAAACCCATAATCATATAATAACTTAATTACCAATTACTTCCACTTCCAAAACAACCTCAAATATAAAGGTACATCTACACAAAAAAAAACACGTAAATTGATTACCTACCAATCTAATTGATTATACCTCATAATCATATAATAACTAAAAGTATCCTTTTTTTTCTCACCACCACAACAAATTATTTAAAAACAAAAAAAAATTAAATACATACAATAATAATTAAAAAAAAAGTAAAAAAGTTGATTTGATTAAACCCCATAATCATATAATAACTTAATTACCAATTGCTTCCACTTCCAAAACAACCTCAAATATAAAGGTACATTTACACAAAAAAAAAAAACACGTAAATTGATTACCTACCAATTTAATTGATTATACCTACCTCATAATCATATAATAACTAACAATATCCCTTTTTTTTCACCACCACAACAAATTATTTAAAAACAAAAAAAATTAAATAAATACAATAGTAATAAAAAAAAAGTAACAAAATAATAAATTATTCCCCCATCAAAAAAATAAAAATAAATAAATAAAATAGTAAATCAAGTAAAAATAATAAATAAATAAAGTAAATAAATAAATAAGTAAATAAATAAAATAAATCAAGTAGGTACCTAAATGGAGTGATATAAAATATTAAGCACATCGAAGGTATCAACTGAAACACCTATTCATTATTGAAGTTATAATACATTCCTATCTGTGTTTGTCTGACAATTAATACCGACGACCGATTCATCTACCTATCAAAAGATTATCTTCTTCAGTAGGACACAGGTCACACAGATAACGAGATAGCTATTAGAACTACAGGTGATAAACCAAACTGACCATACATAACTTCACACCCAGGGATCGGAGCGTAGGCAAGATAACGATTGCAGGAACCAACATACACTGAAACAAGGATCGTAGATCTGCTCAATCGAGAACCCCCCGTCCAGCCCAAGAAGGGAAAATACACACATAGAATAATCAACTCACAGGTATCCGGTCTTATTAGTAAGGCAGTAAACATCCTTCACCTGTTTGTTAACGGTCACAAGTTCCAACGAACCGCTCAGGCTCCTCTAATAGCAGTTCTTAGAGACCTGATCCCATTCTCCCCTTCAACCAAAAACAACTACCTATAAAAATCATGCAGAAATGCGGATTCTGTGATCAGGAAATCACGCCACCGGAAGAAAATAATCCTATTTTTTGCACACGTTGTGAATTACATTACCATTCAGAATGTACAGGGGATAATTACGAAAATTGGAAGAAAGCAGGGGCGGGACGTAAAGCAAAATTTATTTGTCGCTTATGTAAAGAAATCCCAGCGGCAGCAGCACGTACCGACCCAGCAATTACAGCATTAGCGGAAAACATGACCAAAATGATACAGCTAATGCAACAACAAATTGTAATATCCCAACAACAATTCGCAACAACAACTGCGCAGATGCAATCACAAATTGACGTCTTAACTAAATCCTTGTTGAATAGAGAATCGGAGCAAGGTGCAGCCAATGGTGGACATTCCACACCCGCTCCACCAGTAGGGGAAGGGGTTGATACGGCTGTAGCTTCTTCGGATATCCCCAAATATTATGATGAGGTTATCAACAGGATTCCTTATTTTACACCAAGTAATCCGACGTCGGTAGTTCGGTTTCTAATCGCACTGTCAGAAATCAATGACCTCATTCCGTCGCGAATACATGAGGTGATTCGAAGACTAGTCTTAAAACCTCGTTTCAGTTACCTAAAATTAATGCTGAACGACACACAAAATATCACCTACGATACGGTGTATCAAAGGCTCAAGACAGAATTAATACCTCCTGTCACCATATCGGAGCTAACAATTAAACACCTCACACGGCCCCAGGGCCAGAACGAAACACTCCGCAATTACGTGGAAGACATTTTCCGTTTCCACGGAATAATCAACCGTTTTCAACAAACAGAACTGATCCAGATTATGCTAGCGAATGTGAACACCACAACACGACAGTGTTTCACTTTCCATATAGCACCAACTAATAGGGATGAGTTAGCATCACTGATCCAAAGTGTAGAGCAAACCATAAGGATCCAACGAACAACGAACCAAACCCTCCCATCACACCGGTCCGACAATCTTCAGTCTCAACATAAAAATAACGAGACAACAAAAAATGAAGAAAGCAACCCCTCACGCACAGCACCGACGGCATCGCCACCAGCGAGACAATTGTTCAGCACGGGTGCACAACAAAACAAATTTACCAAGACAAATAGAAATTGGAAAAAAAAGAAAACCTTTTACATCTGAAGCAAGAGGAACACTCAGAACAAGGGGAGTACTCAGAAAGTGAGGAGGAATTAAACGAACAAGGGTAGCAACAACACAAGGACAAATTATGACAATTGACGTTTTAAACATAATAATAAAAATGACAATAATAATAACAATAAACAATAGACAAATAAATGTATACAATTGTCAAAAAAAAAACAAAAAAAAACATAAATACATATATATAAAATAAAATTTAATTGACAATTTTTTTTTTTCTCTATTTTTTTTCTCTATTTTTTTTTTTTATTTTTTATTATTTTTTTTTATTTATTTTTTTTTATTTTTTTTTATATATATTTTTATTTTTTTTTTAATTTTTTTATTTTTTATTATTTTTTTTTTATTTTTTTTTTATTTTTTTTTATTTTTTTATTTTTTTTTTTTTTGCGGACCTACCCGCATGCTCACACAGCTTTTTCACCAAATCAAAAAAAGTTGGGTTCGACATTTGGGAGAGAGAAAATTTAACGCCGTTTCCTTGAAGAACAACTGGTCACATTATCTGATACACCCTTTGTATTCAATTCTATTTATTTTGGTCCACAGCGAGTTTCTTCAATTTTGGATTATACCTAGGTCGAATGTCTCGAAACCTATACCAAAACATATAATTTCAAGATGGGTTACAAATAAAATGTGTCTTTCTATTCAACTCCAAACGGTATATTTATTGAATATACATTATTATTTAGATTTTAAGTAGGTTGCAAAATTTACTTGCAGTAGATTAGCTCAACTTTTTGCTAAAAATTGTGTATCAAATTCCCACCTTCGTATTTCAAAATAGCATGTATTGTTTTCTTGTACACCAGAAAATGTCTTCTTGTACACTTTACTCTTTCCACAACGTTTCCCTTTTTTGAATTTCGCTGATAAGAAGCTCGCTATAAATAATTATTACAGCCATTTCCAGGGAAAACATGAGTGGAACACGGGCACAAACGAAACAGTAAACTGGAAAATGATAACCTCCCGGCAAAGCGACCAGGCGGGCGCGCGACCAGAAACAAACTAGTTTGAAAATCAAACCCAGGAGAGTCTTGGAGCATCTAGGATGTGAGGGTGATAAAACGGCATCAGCGCTGCCTGGCGACGATTAGATGAACCTTCCGGAACTCAAAACCTACGTTATCACACTTATCAATCGGCCAATGTGATTTGTGAAGTAGGTATCGTGTGCCGCGTTCCTAAAGCCGGGTTCCGTATTAAAGCACTGCTTAATAGGATTCGCGGATGTTAACTTTTGAAGGAGGGTGTTGCGTATTGGAAAATCAGGTATTGTACGGATTACGGACATACCTAGCTACTTTGATAAACTTCGTAACGAACTCCTGTCGTTTGCTTACAACTCAATCTCACTCGAACGTTATTTCGTTTTGCTTTCTGGTTGTTTCCGAACCATGATCAAAAACATATTGTTTAGTAATTCATTAATTCCAGGGGACATTCCATAGGATAAGCATTAAGGCAACTAGTTGGTAGGCGATAAAACTCGTAATTTATTTACCTTCTTCCTGCACATAACTGTTTCACTTTAAACTTCAATTTAGTTAGTACCTACCTATTTTGAGTAAGAAATAGTGGAATCTTTAGCGGCATGCGAGCCTCGAATTTGAACAACTATTTAACAACTATTGGTTAAAATCCATGTTCTAATATATCCAACATTCGAATTAAACCTCACATCAAATGATGCTAGTCTGGCAACCCTGGAAAAAACCTGATCGCCGAAATTTTTTGTGGGAAGTTCCGGCAGCTATGGGGAGAAAACTTCAAGTACGGTTTAAGTAGTAGAAGTAGAAGTACTGTTTAACAGGTGTTAACACCTTAAGTAGAACAGACTCATAAGAAGGTAGAGGAGGCATTGTTTTCACTTTTCAAGGTTGAAAAAAAGGTACTAAAAATCAAAATTTCTACTCGCGTATTACTTTTTAGACTTTCCTGAACAATTTTGGGTCCGTGCCCATCTGTCTGTCCGAAAATTGAAGTTATTGTCCGATTTCGATGCAATTTTCATGGATTGTGCGGGTTTATTGATATGAGAAAGTTAAGTGCCAAACCCACTTGCCAGACTTTTTCTATTGCTTTTTCAAATCAAAATGTCCTTGAAAACCTGAATTTTTAGAAATTGTGATAACAATTAATTATATTGTAGTTAATTTATAAATCTTGAAAATAACGAATGTTGACCCTAGAAAACTGGAGAAATCAGGGAATATTTTTTTCGAGGAATCACTACATACCCAAAAAACGGATTGATAGGTAGGTACGTGGTAATTTTGTTCTGTTGAGTGTTTTCCAACTTCATCCCAGAATAATCCCATAAAGGCAAAAGAGTATTTCAAATACATATTTCAAGTTTTAATTTCAAGAGTTTTTATTGTTATTGTAATGACTTTTTAGTCGAGATTATTCTGATATTTTTCATGAGGTTAAATGAAGTTGAATTATCGTACAATGAAGGTCTATTTATACTTACAGAGTATAAATTGACCTTCATTTTACTTTAATTAATTTTACCTTAATTCATAAAAAGTACTGTTACGAAAATATGGAGAATACAAGACTTTTGATGTTTATCATAAGCTTTGTGATATATTGAGACAACAGTCTGAATTATAGATGTTCAAGTTCATCTCATTGATTTTTGGATTGTAGTTCATTCAAAGGTGATATAAAAGTTACTGTTCGGTAGGTATGTAATTCACTACACTGTATGTTCCTTCTGTGCCTGTTTTCTTGACATAACTACGATACCATTGTAGTGATTCCTTATTTTTTCTTAATTAGAGGGAAATTGTGAATTTTAGACATTGTAACCAAGTAAGTTCCCCTGAAATGTCATATTGACACTGTGATACGTCTAGGCTGACTCGTTTGTTCCTATATTCATGTACTGTAAGACAGACATCGTTTTGTAGTAATGACAATTTTTTAGACTGTCCAGGAATTTTTTTCCACCCGGAAAATGAGTCTTGTTTTACAATGATTTAGGTAGGTACCTACTAAAAGTACTAATGTTCCTAATGACCTCAATGGTGATTATTTTTGGGATTTTTTCATTGAATAAATCCAATAACCATTACCGATGTGGAATTCAATCATTTCATTCCCCAATTTCCCGAAAACGACCTTTGTTTTGATCCATTTAACACGATTTTTTACTGGTATTCGTCACATCGACGAATGAGTTGCAATACGCACAAAAAAATGGGGTTGCATTCTAGGGTTAAATAATAATTTTATCATTATTACATTACAATTTTATTATTACATTATAATTTAATTATTATTATGAGAATTTATATAACAACAATGAGGAATTTCACCGAATTCTATTTGCATTTTTCCTGAATAGTTAATGGTGTGGGATAGCTGAAAATCGGAGTGATAGTTACCTTTTCAAGTTCATTGTTGATGGCCATGGTTAAAAACAAGCCAGTGTTTTGAAGTATTACTTTCAATAATGAACCTTTGGAATTAAAACTAGGCATAAAACTAAAATCTGAACACATTTGAGCCGAAAAGGTTTGCTAGTTAGATTATTATCAACCCACAACTTTATCTCAACCCTAATATTTCTGGATTAATCATGATATTAAACTAACAGGAAAACATTTAAAATTAAAAGAAATGTATTACAAAAATATTTATTGATATATACTTACATGCAGTTGGGAACTTCCGGTCATTGATAACAAATTACCTTGTTCTCAACTGAGAATCATGAATTAATAAACACTTGATACATTACAACACAATTAAATTACTTGACAATCACAAATTGGGGTGCAGTACAAAATAAATCAATAAAATGACTACGCCAAGCAGGCATCATTTCTACAGAGCTTACCAATTTTGGATTTGATGACATGAAGTAAGTTCAGAGTAGCCACACAACTTGGAAAAGTCAGGAGATTTCTTCTGATAAAGGCAGTTTTTTTTTCATTAGATAAAGACATCACTGAGATAATAATAAAATAAATAAATAATATATTTGATTTATTATTGGCTTGTTTTATTATTTTATATTTATTTATTATAGAATAATAAATAAATATATTTATATAAATATATCTATCAATTTTCACCAAAAATATAAAATCTACAATTTACCTATTCCTTAGCCCGGAATCAGGTATTCCCCCTCCGGGGGGATATAATATAGTATTACACATATTGTACTTTTATATTTTATTTAATATTAACCATAGTCATTAGATTAATCATAACGGATTATATTGACTTTTATAAGAAATTAAATAAAATTTTATAATATATTTGAATTAAGTATATCCATGAAAGGCGTACAAAATGAATTTTATTCATTTTGGACTCGTTATGACTTTCAGTATGAATTTTAAGCCAACCTGAGACTCTACAAAATCCATCTTGCACCACACAGTCCCAAATAGAAAGGACCAAATAGATTTTGGCAATGTTTGAGTACTAATTGAACTGGTCGTTGAAGAAGCCAAACAAACCTGAACATCCTAACGAATTATTTCTCCTGGTACAAAAATCTGTTCAGGAGATATTAGAATACGGTTTTCTTCATTGCAGTCATCTCCAGCAGTCACAATCTCGTCCGCAGGTACCATCACGACCAAGAAAAAATGAATAAAAACAAAATAAGGAAAAAAAGTACCTACTCAAAACCATCCAAATTTGTTAGTTACAAATTACTAACTGAGTAATTAAATCAATTATAACGTATTCAATTATGTCACTATGATAGTTTATGCATAAACTGTTTTCTAAATTACTCGTACCTAAGCTTTAATGTATACTTACCACTTGGTAGATTGCTAGAAATAGAGTCCAGTAAGTCCCAAGTGTGTCGTCAGTATGAAATCCCTTCTAACATGGAATGGAGCCTGCAAAGAGAAAAGAAAGAGTACCTATTCATTTAGTTTTTGGTACCAGACAAGCATTTAGGTAAAGATTTGCAAAGTCCTATGCTGATGTATCACCAGAACATTATTTATTATTTGAGATAAAATTAAATAGGTAAACATAGACGGGTAAATACATTTACTTACGTTTGCCGGTATGACAATGGGGAAATTCCTTTTATAGTCAAGCTTTTCTGGGGTTTCATCCAAGTGCTCGGAGCAGACGGTGGTATCTTTGTTTATGCATCTATATTCCGTGCCTTCTGTAATCTACCATTAGCTCCTCTGATTATCGCCAATATTACGAATATTCTACAGAGAGTGCATCTTGCAAGATTTCTGAGTGCTTCTCGCAAGGTTTTATGTGAATCTCCTCATCATTACATCGCTTCAGTATAACACAATTTCCCCTGGGTAACAGCAAACAGGGCTAAGGAAATCGATAGGATTTGGTGGGCGGATTATATCCTGGTCGTCCAACTTTGCACGGTCGCTATTGCACTCAATGTATGCACAGTTATGGCATTGTGGAAGTGGAACTGTTCTAGTTATCGGGGGAATAGCACTAGGTACTATTAACTATTTTGCTGTACGACTCTGTTGAGGGCAAGCACTTCGTCACAGCGAGGTAATATACGGAGAACTCTTCGTCCAGATTCTCGCACTGGGAGATTCGCAAAATCAGGCTAAACAAAACACACGCGGAAAATCAGCAAGGCGAAACTACGGTAAAATGTGTCAACGATGTACCGAGCTGTCATCACATCGGCCGATACGTGTTATAAGTGTGATAACGTAGGTTTTGAGTTCCGGAAGGTTCATCTAATCGTCGCCAGGCAGCGCTGATGCCGTTTTATCACCCTCACATCCTAGATGCTCCTGGAGACTCTGGCCCCCGGACAGTATTGTCGGGTTTCAGCGCTACCTACCGCCACTTCAACTAACTACCATTTTGGATATCTTATCAGGTGATCACGCTCGCGACCGCATTACCGTCGCTCCTCTAACTTGCAGTTATCCCAAGATTACAATGTAGCAAAGAAGAACAACACAACAATTGAAAACAACACAAAAATGCAATATCAACTTCCTTTTCCTCGCAATTTAAAAAGGCAGGGAAGTAAAGCCGCCAAACTTAGAAATTAGAGAGTGGTAAAATCGAGGTAAGCCTACTTTTCAGAAATGCCGCTTGACCACGCTCACATCGAGCTGAAAAAGGATAATAGTTCGCTGAAGTGGCGGTAGGTAGCGCTGAAACCCGACAATACTCACCACTAAGTGCATTCAAATCAATTCTAATAAGTAATATTCTTTGGGCCAGCTCCCAACTAATTTCCAAATCGCCGATGTGTCCCTATATTCCAGAGAATGAAAAATATTACGTAACCACATGAAAAGCTTTGTGGGTAAAATCGTTACAAAACCAAAATTTTAACCCCCCCTCAAAATTTGATGTTTTACGTTTCAAAGTACCTACGTAGAATGCGAAAATCGAATAAAAAAACGCTTGCATACGAGTCTGCAACGCATTGGGACATTCTAATGTCTTTACCTATTGCTTTTTACCTCACTATAGGATTTTATAACCCACCCTCCGTTGTTGTCAGAATGTGAAACGAATCATTAACATAATAACATAGATATATTATGTTACAAATTGACACAATTATTAATATTAAGAGGTAGGTACCTAATTTCAATAAAATAGACGATTCCGGATTAATTATCTTCTACACTCACGATCATTAGTTTGTAAACAAAATATGAGAACAGTTATGCCCATAGCTCCGCTACTCGTATAGTCAATATGTTATGGAGAACATGAAAATGTTCGTTAAATCGAGAGCTTTCCAACGAGTGGTGAACGATTTTTGTGGGTTAAAAAGTTTAGAAAAGGAACAAACCTAACAACGGGGTCGTTCGTTGTAAGCGGAAATCATTATAAAGGCACTGTAACACAATTTCGTTACGCAATTTCGTGACAGTTTTTTGTGCTATGTGCCAGGGCAAAGACATGAAAATGTCAAAACTCAAAAATAAATGTTCTCGAGTCGACTTGTCGTGAAAGTAGTCCATGTACATCGCCAAATTGTAATCTTGGGATAAATGCAAGTTGAGGAGCGACGGTAATGCGGTCGCGAGCGTGATCACCTGATAAGATATCAGAAATGGTAGTTAGTTGAAGTGGCGGTAGGTAGCGCTGAAACCCGACAATACTGTCCGAGGGCTAGACTCTCCTATCAAACCCGAGCGTGCGACCTCAGCGCGGATCGCGACGTCGGGCGGCGGCACGTAGGACGCTCCGTTCGGTTTTCATTGTTTGAAATCAGCTGGTCGCACGCTCACACGCGTGGGTCGCTCGATCACGCGCTTCGGTCGTCCACGTAGGACACGGCGTAAGGGTGTATACCTGAAACGTATACAGAATAGAATAAAACAGTGGAGGGAATACTTCCTTGAGCCAGTCCTCTAGAAGTCCTTCGAGGACTCAATATGTTGTAATGAGTCGTCAGGTATAGGTTTCTTTCCCAAATGGGATGTATATGCTAATCAGCGAAGCGGTTTGGTAGCCCAATGGAGGTACCATAATATATGATTAATCTGTGTTGTAATGTAGGGAGAAACACGTCGTAGGCAGATGCTGTGCTGTCAATGATTGATTTTTGGTTGTTAAGGAAGCACAAATGAGTGACATGAAATTCTATTCGAACAAACGAAAAAGATCATATTTTATCAGGTAAAATATAACTCACTTCCTTCAGCGAACGTTCATGTTTAATTCACATTCGTGTTTCTGACTCCTCAATCGTTCAACTCCGGGTCGTCCAACTGACACAACTTTCAACTACTGGCTGGCGCCCATGTGTTCTGATAAATTTCACAATATACTTGCATTTAACAAACTATTGAACTAGAAACTGAACCCTATCTTAAACTGATGAAAACCCGTCGTGAACATTCACTAATTAGGTTGATAATTAGTATTATATCGTTCGGCAAACGGTTGGTCCCACAGAGCTGAATATCGCAAGTTTTCGAGCTAGGGCTAAGGACAACTAGACCGCAAATGAGGAATTTCACCGAATTCTGTTTGCATTTTTCCTGAATAGTTAATGGTGTGGGATAGATGTAAATCGGGGTGATTTCGGAAAATAAGTCTCCTGTTATTTTTGGGAGACTATCAAAATTTATGATTTCAAAAATAACCGGGAAAACGCTCGCTGATTGGGCTGTTCGGATTGCCGACTCCTCCCAGTGTTGCCCATTGGGACGACAAAATCGTGTTTTCTAAGAGGAAAGTTATCAAACAAAAACAGGGGAAACCCAATTTTCCCCATCCCGCTTTTTCTATTTTTTCTTCAGTTTTTCGATTTCGAACTTTACTGTTTCGTAAAATTTTGCATCTGGGGACTATAGATTTCTTGATCTCAGCGCTTCAAGCGGCCATAAATGAACTATTCCAGGATGACGTCATTTTCCCGGTTTTTTTAAACATTCGTATTTTCTACACTGTTTTGTTTATTCGTAAATTAGGAAGTTCAGGCTGAAAGTTTGCCTTAGGAGGTTTTTCGAGGTGCTGAATCCGATTTTGGGGTCAAAAATAGGAAATTCCGACATGGTGAAATTCCTCATTGAGCCGATATACCAAATTTCATCAAAATCGGTCCCTGAGAACTGTTGTTGGTGCCGATGATTTTCATATTCCACGTACCTAAATCATACAATTTTGAGGAGGTTACAATTTTTCTTGCTCGTTCCAAACATTCATTGTTGAAAGTGATAAACCAAAATTGTGCTTTTCAGCTAGACGGGATGTCGAAAGAAATCGTCAGTCTCTGTTGCAAGACGAACCTGTGGGAAGAATACCTACCATCGAATCCGGAATGGATAGACGATATCAAGCCTCTGGATGATTTCTTTTCCTGGTTGGAAAATTGCGTGTCTGACTTAAACTGCATCTCTCCCGAAGAACTCAATACGTACGTTTCACCCTCAAATGTTTTCCTAGGGTCCTTGGCTGAATCAGTGAGGGTCGTTGTATGCCACTGCATTTGTGTACCAGTAAAAAAGAGTCTAAGTATATAAGACCAAAATGGACAATGGGGAGTTTGCATCACTTTTTTTTTTTTTTTTTATTTTTCGAAAGAGGGTTCACTGATATGGAAGAAAACCACTGTGTGCTGCTCGAAAAAGCATCCAAAAAAATTTAGAGAATTTAAGGAAGATGGTAATTTTAAAAGAAGCGGCAATGTGTTCATGGGGGAATGGAATTGCAACGTAACGGATTTTCTAACCAATCTGACTTCATAGGAGGAGCTGTGCCCCTCTGAGGTAGCGCTACCTCTGGAAATGCAAATAAAACTGTAGCTTACGTGATCGAACACAGGAGCGCGCAACTGGTGTAAGAGGAAAAACCCAGACGTGCAACTGACCAAAAGAACCAATTTTACTCACTCTTTTCACAATCCGATTCTACTTATTAGTTTATCAAGGATTACACTAGATTACAAAATTTAGGGGTGGTCAGGCTGCCTCGTTCTTTCACCACTTTTCTTATGGTATTTGGTGCGCTGAATCCGAATCTGACGTCAGTTTTTTTTTTGTTTACGTCGGATTTTCAAGATATAGCTAGTTTTAAGATTTTTCTAGTTCTCACTTTTCTTCATTTTTTAGTGAAAACTCATCTTGCTCAAATCTCCTCAAAAAGTACTCAGACTTATAGGAAATTTCATGTAGAATCCGAATATGTACTTAGTTTTTAAGTAAAACGGTGTTAAACCCCCTATTTTCCACAAAACGTATCAAAAAACACCGGTTCTCAACGTTTATTCTTCGGGTTTTCCCTTACAATTTGCCACTTGATAAAAAAATTAAGGCTAAAAAAAATGTTCTCGGGCTTTTACTTTGTAGGGGGGACACCCCAGAGGAGAATGAGACCAATCGTAGCCTCCTAAACCCATTAATATCGAAGGAATGAGCTTTTTCATGGCACTGAGATGTAAATTCACAAAAACTGTTAGTTAATTTTTCGAAATAAGTATGTGCGTTCCTAAATCTGTTTTCCTCAAATGGATTTTCCTTTCTTTTAAATTTTTTATGCTTGTCACCTATTAAGAGTAAGATCGAAAATAGGTACTCAAAGGGGGAGTAAATCATAATTGGGAAACTCTTGTTTTGTTAAGTGATTTTAATTCAGTTTTACAAACGAAACACAATAAACTGCAGAAAATTTAACGGTGTAAATCTGTTTCATGAAGGCTCAAATGAATCAAAAGTTGGTAAAACGTTTGGTTATTCCTCCACCTCAGAGGTTCCACCAAGATATAAAACCATGGAAGAACGGTACAAAGGGTATTGGAAAGTTCACATGATGGCGGACTATTGTTGGACCTTAAAAAGAGATTTACTCAGGCGGCGAAGTTTTCTCTACATAGATTCCGGCGATGAAACCTCTGAGGTGGAGGAATAACCAAACATTTTACCAACTTTTGATTCATCTGAGCCTTCATGAAACAGATTTACACCGTTAAATTTTCTGCAGTTTATTGCGTTTCGTTTGTAAAACTGAATTAAAATCACTCAACAAAACAAGAGTTTCCCAATTATGATTTACTCCCCCTTTGAGTACCTATTTTCGATCTTACTCTTAATAGGTGACAAGCATAAACAATTTAGAAGAAAGGAAAATCCATTTGAGGAAAACAGATTTAGGAACTCACATACTTATCTCGAAAAATTAACTAACGGTTTTTGTGAATTTTCATCTCAGTGCCATGAAAAAGCTCATTCCTTCGATATTAGTGGGTTTAGGAGGCTGCGATTGGTCTCATTCTCCTCTGGGGTGTCCCCCCTACAAAGTAAAAGCCCGAGAACATTTTTTTTAGCCTTAATTTTTTTTTCAAGTGGCAAAATGTAAGGGAAAATCCGAAGAAAAAACGTTGAGAACCGGTGTTTTTTGATACGTTTTGAGGAAAATAGGGCGTTTAACGCCGTTTTACTTAAAAACTAAGTACATATTCGGATTCTACATGAAATTTCCTATAAGTCTGAGTACTTTTTGAGGAGATTTGAGCAAGATGAGTTTTCACTAAAGAATGAAGAAAAGTGAGAACTAGAAAAATCTTAAAACTAGCTATATCTTGAAAATCCGACGTAAACAAAAAAAACTGACGTCAGATTCGGATTCAGCGCACCAAATACCATAAGAAAAGTGGTGAAAGAACGAGGCAGCCAGACCACCCCTAAATTTTGTAATCTAGTGTTATTAGTCTTGATCCTCTCTTATTTAGTTTCTATATTAAGTTTGTTTCGTAATTTGAATCACATTATTTGAGTGGTCATTTGACTGGATCAGTTCGTGTGGTCGCGCTTAGAACTTAGAAGGGCGTTTAGAACTCTACCTGTTGTCGTTTTGGGGTACTATCTGGAGTTCTACGCCAGAGCACTCAGTGACGTGAACGATATCCCTCCATTTTTGCAGTGTTTTTTGACAGAGGCTTCGCTTGTTATGCATTTTCTTCCAAGGTACCTAATTTTTTTCCTTGGGTACTCCTGGTGTTAAACGTTATTCTAGGGCCCTATTATACAATGAGGAATTTCACCATGTCGGAATTTCCTATTTTTGACCCCAAAATCGGATTCAGCACCTCTAAAAACCTCCTAAGGCAAACTTTCAGCCCGAACTTCCTAATTTACGAATAAACAAAACAGTGTAGAAAATACGAATGTTTAAAAAAAGCGGGAAAATGACGTCATGCTGGAATAGTTCATTTATGGCCGCTTGAAGCGCTGAGATCAAGAAATCCATAGTCCCCAGATGCAAAAGTTCATGAAACAGTAAAGTTCGAAATCGAAAAACTGAAGAAAAAATAGAAAAATCGAGATGGGGAAAATTAGGTTTCCTCTGTTTTTGTTTGATAACTTTTCTCTTAGAAAACACGATTTCGTCGTCTCAACGGGCAACACTGGGAGGAGACGGCGATCCGAACAGCCCAATCAGCGAGCGTTCCCGCTGCACGTCTGTTTTCCCGGTTAGTTTTGAAATTAAAAATTTTGACTGTCTCCCAAAAATAACAGGAGACTTATTTTCCGAAATCAGCCCGATTTTCATCTATCCAACACCATTAACTATTCAGGAAAAATGCAAACAGAAATCGGTGAAATTCCTCATTTGTCTTGAAATTCTAGAATCTAAAATTGAGGCAAATTCCCCATTTAATCTGGCACCCTGACAGATATGGAAATTTTAGCTTCGTCGTTACTTCCAAAATAGGGAGCATCAAATTGATTGATAGTTAGATTTTTCTTGACAATTTTGATGCAGTACTCGGTAGGAAGTGTTTTAAACATTACAATTGAGATAATGCTGCAACCCGCACAATATTGGTGTTGTATCCCTTTTCCTAGGCCTTAGTTAAGAGCTCCCTGATTCTGCTCCCAAACGCTTCCACTGATCCCCCTTGTTTTAGCCTTGCCTGGGTTGCTAGCTCCAGGTAGTAGGCACTAGTATGGATGCCCTCAAACCTTCGGCGAAGTTCAATCTCCAAGCTTCTAGGGTGGCAGTTTGAGCAGGCAGAAGCTCCTTGTAGATCAGGGCCCGTGCTGGACCTGCCAGTCTGGCTTTTGCTACAAAGACCCAGAGATGCTCTGGTGGAAATGAGATTGAGACCATCAAGCATGTAGTCCTGGAATGCCAGCGTCCCAGTTACAAAGAGAAGAGCTCCTCAAGGAAATCACCGACCACTCACTACAACCCTTCAACTTAGACACCCTCCTTGCAACTGGAACTGATCCGATCCATTGTGCTCTCTTTAAATTTCTCTCCGCCATAAACTTTAAAGGGTAATTTAATTTATATATCTTAACTTCATGGCAGTTATGGCTGTATGTAATTCTTTTGCGAAGCCAATAAAAGGGGAAAAAAACCATTGGACTTAGTTAGTAGGTACTGTTAAAGTGCAATTATAACTCAGTGTTGTAGATTAGATACTGTTATGGGAAGAAGCTGAGTTTTACTGTAAACGGGCTCTCAAGGAGTGTACAAATGATGTGTGATATTGCTAGATGGATTCTATTTTACTATTCAGTTGCAATAATAAATCACGTTAAAAAAAGAGGAAAAAGTAGACGAGATGCTGTCTACCCCGAACGTAATCTCCCTGGATTGGAATTAAAGTCCTCCAGGTCGTCCTGGCTTCCTTACTCCCTACATCGGGGCTGGGAGTGTGGTGGAAGCTAGTGGATTTCTATCGTTCTTCTTTCTTTCTTTCTGTTATTTTAAGACTGTATTAAATTCCTGTTTATCGTACTTGATCTTTTTATTGAATGAACTTTTAGAACATCAACATCGTTACTTAACCCCTGATAACTTTCAACTTTCAATTTAGCTCGGAAGTGTCAACAACGTCAATTTAATTTTGAAGCCGAAACAATGATTCCAAAAACTCTTTAAACATGCATTTCGCAAGTCAGCGACAGGGAGTGCCCCTTTCCTTTACACCACCTATTTTCGGGGCACAGAGCAATAGGCCCCGAGACAGAATCGGGTCGTGTAAAGCGGGCCCCACACGATCAAACATGCTTGACAAGCATGGTTTGACAAGCCGCGCTTGTCAAGCATGTTTGACGTTTGACGCTGCACCCACACGTTCAAACCAACTGTTTCAACCGCATCCACCAAGCTTCAGTAGTGTTCAGTGTTCATGTTGCGTTCATCTGTTCAATCTGTTTCAAGTATGGATATTAACCATCTGAGTTACCTGTATTGCCACATCAGAGCTGAAGCAGCAAAAAAAGAATCGATTTAGATTAAAATTTTTTAGAACAGCTTTTCTTAGTAAAAAATAATCAAAATCAGAGATTTTACCCCAATAAGGGGATCTTCAGAGATGAGAACGATAATTTGGTTAATAACGGAGTATAAATATGAGTATAAATATCGGAGTAGTCCATATCGATAAAAAAGCATCGATAATCGGAGGCAGAATGTCGATATTATCGATAATCGTTTTGCATCCCTAATGGAGACTGTGATTCACAGACGCCAACTCGGTGATTCACGGAAACTAACTCTGTGATTAACAGTAAAATTACCCCCTACCACCCTTTTTTCTTGATGGTTTGAAGGTTTGATGGTTCAAACGCTCACCCACACGATCAAACTTGGTTGTCAAACCTCATGTTTGACAGCAAATTTTCTGACAGTGACTGAAAACCGTCAAGCGTGCTGTCAAACTTTCAAACCTTCAAACATGACCCCCCACACGATCAAATCTGCTTGACAAGCGAGGTTGGCAAACCATGCTTGTCAAGCATGTTTGATCGTGTGGGGCCAGCTTAAAGGGGCCTTTAGAAGGGTTTGTGGTTGGTAGTAGTAGTTGAGGACTTTTTTGGTAAACCACCCTACATACTTTGCAAGGTGAAAATAACTTGCTGATTGAAGATAACCATGAAATATAATTTTCAACAAATCCTTTATAAATGTACTAAAATGTGTTTGTAAATCAAAATTTTGGTTCTATACAGGTACGACATTTTATCCGAATCTGGGAAATTCGAAGTAGAAGAACAGATACCAACGAACAAGAATCATCAACTAAAAGATGTCGACGTTTACCCTCACAGTAGAGATCTCGTCATATTGGAAGATTTACACCGCCAGAATCAAATACGTCTGGCTAGTTATGAAAATTATTTTAAAATTATCAAGTACGTTATCATTTCTATCTATATTTTGGTAAGCTAGGTAGCAGTTCAATTAACTACTTTTCCTGATTATTGATATTTTTTTTTCCGATCCGTATCTTCACAAAATCTATTGTTTAAGGGGGTCTCAGTCGCCGTTCGTTCTTCGTTCCGAGTTAGTATTTCCCTAAATTGTAGGGGCAAAAACATTAAAAGTTGTAGCTAAAGTTTCAAGGAGTTAAGAAAATCATTAGTGAATGGCCCTAGGGAACTGAAAAAATGCCGCTGGAATCATCAAAATCGAACAATAATTGCCAGAGAAAAATGGGAAAACCATTTATTCAATTATGTTTTTCCCATTTTTCTCTGGCAATTATTGTTCGATTTTGATGATTCCAGCGGCAATCTTCAGTTTTTCAATTCCCTAGGACCATGCACTAACGAATTTCTAAAATCTCTTGAAAATTTGAAATTTAGCGACAACTTTTAAAGTTTTGCCCCTACAATTTAGGGAAATACTGACGAGGAACGAAGGGCGACCGACTGAGACCCCCTTAATAAGCAGGTAACTTAATTTCCCGATTATTGATGTCTAGAATAATCTATTACCTACATAGTTTACCTCAATAATTGGTTCAAGGTGTCAAGGCATTTCCAATTTGTTGAAAATCATCTTAGAAATAATGGAGATGTTGCTAAATATAGGAATTTTCGCCACAATGTTGAATAACGCGAAGAGATCATATTGTAACGATCTGCAGATCACTAACTTATCAAACTATTCGTTGAATTTCTGATTTCTATCAGCGAGCGGAAATTGACAAATGGGTTGGTGCTCCTGATTTTTTTTTAAATTTTAATCGATAGTAGATCTCATCCTGAGAATTTTGACACCAACTGTTGCGAATGCTATCTGCAATAATTTAATACGACATTGTTATGAATACAAGTAATTACTAACACTTTCACCATAGTTTTTCCTGTAATAAATAACATGGTTCACATGTTGGAATTACCATCATCTCCCTGACGGGCCTCAGCCCTTAACGGCCGCCTCCATGTCCTCAATTTGCCGCCTCAGCCATCCATAGACTATAGGTTTGAGATGATGGTCACAACTAACAGAACTGTTATTTAATCAATTTGCTTGAGGAATATCCACAGCTTTGACTGTAAAGCACAATATCTATGAAGTGTGTGATAATCACCAAAGTAGCTGGAGGAATTTCTACAGCGTTTGAATAGTTACTAAGCTGGAGGAGTATCGACTGCTGCTGAATTCTGAATGACTGATAAATAGCTGGAGGAATTTCTACAGCTTCTGAATAGTTACTAAGCTGGAGGAGTATCGACAGCTTATGAATACTTATTTACTAAGCTGGAGGAATATCGACAGCTGCTGAATTCTGAATGACTGATAAACAGCTGGAGGAATTTCAACAGCTCCTGAATATGTAATAAGCTGGAGGAATATCGACAGCTTATGAAATCTGGAAGTACTACTTTTTAATATTGAGTCGGGATGATTTTATAGCATTTATATAATATTGCTTACATAATATCACTTACATGAGGTAGATGATGGTAGGTTCGATGCGCGACTTCCTTACTTCACGCACTTTCAGACTGTACTGACTCATTGAACTGTACTGACATACTCAAATACTGTTGCCTGCTTCGGCCGCTAGGGGCGTGCTCTTTATTATTTCTATACGTTTGCGACACCAACCGCAACCTTCTAGCGTGAGAAGATCTTTGTCTATGATTTTCCAAAGTTTCGAATGTTTATGACGTCACGTGCCCACTGTGACATGTGTACATTCGAAACTTTGAAAAATCATAGAAAAAGGTCTTCTTACGCTAGAAGGTAGGTTGGTAGGCCGTTGGTGTCAAAATTCTCAGAATGAGGTCTAGTTCAGATTAAAAAACATATTGTTTAGTAATGCATGCATGCATTCCAGGGGACGTCCCATTGGATAAGCATTAGATCAGTTTAACCAGTTGGTAAGCGATCAAACTATTTCACTCGATGTAATTTATTTATTACTTTAGGGAAGAAATAGTGACACCCCCACCCCCCCTCACCATTAACCACCATAACATTTCTAGCGGCATGGGAGCCTCGAATCTGAAGAGTATTTCAAAATCCATGATCTACCTACGATACCCAACATGCGAATTCGAGTTCACCCCCCCCCCCCCCCTCATCCAGTGGTGCCAGTCTGGCACCAAAGCGGAAATACGTCGTAACATTGAACTTTCATCCATTAGTTTTAGTAGGCATCCGTTGAGGTTCACATCCGTATTCAAGGTGAAACACACAAAAAAAAAAAAAAAAACCACGAAATATGCGGTTTATGGTGTCCTGGCACCATGGTGGCACCACTATTAGTTCCATGGTGGAACAGAGAATAATTCATGAAAATCCCGAGGTATAATGAGAATTTTTCCTCAATTTCAAAGGTTGGGTACAATTAGTAAGCAGTAAAGGAACCGGAATATTGAAAAATTGGATATTTTGTGAATATTATCCCCCCACTTATCCCCTCCTCTTGCGAATTATGGTACTCTGGTGAAATCATGTACAACGGGGAAGTTATTTTAGTCAAACAAAAAAAGAAACACAAATCGGTTGGAAATTGAGGCCTGGGCAGAGTTTACAAGATTATGCCCGCAAACGCACGTTTTTTAAGTATTAACCCCTCTTTCCCCCCCTTAAAAAGCAAAATTCAAAATGCCGGCGCAGTAGTGCACAACTAGATAGTTTTCCGCGTCGAAGAAAAAAAGAACCACGAAAATCGGTTGAGAACTAAGGCCTGGGCAGACGACACAAGATTATGCCCAAAAACGCACGTTTTTTAAGTATTAACCCCTCTTTCCCCCCCTTAAAAAGCAAAATTCAAAATGCCGGCGCAGTAGTGCACAACTAGATAGTTTTCCGCATCGGACAAAAAAAGAACCAGGAAAATCGGTTGAGTACTAAGGCCTGTGCAGACGACACAAGATTTTGTTACACACACACACACACACACACAGACATTCACCTATGTTTTTTTCGCGGATTTGGATTCAGAATGGTCTAAAACGGATTACTGTGTGGTTATTTTTTTTCTGTTGAGTGTTGTCCTCCTTCACCCCAGATCGATCGCATAAGGACGCCCCCAAGTCTTACTGTGGGACGTCCTAATATATAATATAATATAATAATATAATATAATCCTAATATATAATATATAATAACAATAAACAGTTTTTCCGACTCATGCGTACACTTCATTGTGGATTGTCGATTCTAGTACGACTTAAAAAACTAAGAGCCCAATTTTTATTTACTAATTGAAGAAGAAGTACATTTGTGTCAGATTAAGATCATTTCTTCCTTTAGAACTCAAGGAAAAACAGCAGTTCGGAGTCAACTTGGAAGCAAGATCGACCGCATGTTGGATACAGAGATTCGTAAAATCAGCTCCCTCATTGCCGGAGAGTACCGGAGGAGCGCTCTCGGCTCGTGTGCCAAATGTTCTCAGATGGAAGAAAACATGAAAAATATATCGGAAAACGTATGTATTTTTGTTCATAAGAATAATATGGTGCTGTGCGGTGATTGTATCGTATATTTAGTCGTACATTCCAAGAATTTCAATGCTGAGGGCCAAGTTCCTTATTACGGAACTTATTCAATCGTTTTCCATTTTGTCGATTTGAAGAACTCGGTAAATATTCGACATAAGAACTATAAGATCTGCGTTTGATTTTTTTTCTTACAATTTTTATTGAGAGTAGTTTGAATTGATAATTTTGTGTTTACTTGGTTTTGTGGTATATTGGGCACCGGATGGTTTTCAAAGCAACTAGCCTACAGATTATGTAAAAATATGAGTGGTAAATCAATTAAAGAACTGATTTCATCAATTAGTGAATACTTATGTAATTGTAGGTGAACGCCTCGGACTTGGTATGTCTCTCTTCCACGAATCATTTCTTCGATCTTATGGAGTTCTTGAAGTTGTACATAATCAAGTGTCGTGATGCCTTTAGAAATGAAATGAATGTAAGTACCCTCTACACATTATGTGAGTCTTGTTAACCGTTAAATGGTGATTACACGCTTCTAAAGCGTATAGATGTTCTCAGCACATTGTTCAATACTTCACGTTACTATCCAGTTAATTTTAATAAATAATGATATTAATATTTCTCGTTGTTATTTTGTAGAAGAGACATGATGGTTCAACTGGTGATCATTCTTCGTCATTCGTGTACCCTGATGGAAACTTGGAACGAGTTTTTAATGAGTAAGGACACTCCTTGGATACATTTTAAAACTAGTGATTTTCCTCTTTGTTGTCTCCGTGGTTTAGAATACACAGGGTGTCACCCTTTCGGGCACACCACCGGCCAGGGTTCGATTCTACAACTAATTTGCGACTTTTTTGTCTCCATACTTTTATTTTAACCCCCTTAAAATCCGACTTTTTCCACTTTTAAGAGGTTTTTCGTATTTTCGGCCTTACGCCATTAAAACAGCCATAACTCCCTTATTTTTCAGTCAAAATTCACATGTAATTACACCGTTGGAAAGAGCGTTAAATTCTCTATCTCCCTAGTGCTACATAAAACTTTTTAAACGAAACTCAACTGTTGAAAAATGAGCCCGAATAGTGAAATATCGAAAATGTACGTTTTTTTCAAACGTTTGTAAGCCTAGCTGAAACTGCCGGTTAATTTCCCACTGTAAAGTTGACCCAAAAATTCAGCTTCCCAACAGTATGGTCTGAATTGTTTCCAATAATTTTATTAGTGGAGAAAACCGCGCTTGAATGCGAAAAAACGTGATTTTTTGGGGGGTCTCCTCCGGAGCCGCTCCACTCACTCTCCATCCAACCCCAAATCCTCCCGTCAAACCGTCGATTTCGTTGAAAAAAATCACGTTTTTTCGCATTCAAGCGCGGTTTTCTCCACTAATAAAAATGTTGGAAACAATTCTGACCATACCGTTGGAAAGCTGAAATTTTGGGTCAACTTTTGGGGTTACAGTGGGAAATTAACCGGCAGTTTCAGTTAGGCTTACAAACGTTTGAAAAAACTGTACATTTCCGTGATTTTACTATTCGTTCTCATTTTCCAACATCTGAGTTTTCTTTTAAAAGTTTTATTTAGCACTAGGGTGATAGAGAATTTAACTATCTTTCCAACGGTGTAATTACATTTGAATTTTGACTGAAAAATAAGGGAGTTATGGTTGTTTTAATGGCGTTAGGCCGAAAATACGAAAAACATCTTAAAAGTGGAAAAAGTCGGATTTTAAGGGGGTTAAACAAGTCGAGAGACAAAAAAAGTCGCAAGTTAGTTGTGAAATCGAACCCTGGCCGGTGGTGCGCCCGAAATGGTGACACCCTGTATAGTGGGACAGTTTACAAAACTTTTTAACAAAAAAACGGACCGACCTCAAAACTGATGATGGCATCCCACTAAAAAGGAAAAAATAATAACGACAACTTATTCAGTTAGGTTGGTAGGTAGGTACGCAGTGAAGTCGCCGCCGTGCCCATCTGCAGAAACAAACATACACAAGTAGATTCCACTTCCATCTGGTTAGTATTACAACATGGGTCGATAGTGCAATACAAAACATGAATGAGAGTGGGTACCTATCATTGAGTTAATGCATGTGTTTCAAAACGATTAGGTAGTACGTCACTGCTGTCGTATGAAGGAGGATGAGAGAGTGACAATAAGTGTGAATCCCCGTACGAAATGTTGGGATTCGAACAAACCATCTCTTGATTAGATAGTATCTAATAGTTATTTATCTAATTATACATGATCAATCTTTGATTACATAATATCTAATTAATCTTATATTCCATGTATGGCATATTGAATGTAGAATTGTCTAGATCATGATGTGGGTTTGTGATATGAGTTCATACTCAAATGAACCAGTTAGTGTTACAACATGCGTCGATAGTGCAATACAAAACAGGATTAAGGGTAGGTAAGTAAGTAAACAACCTTCTCATGTTCAATTTTTATCCAACTGCCATTTTTGGTGAAGCAGACGTCTTCAGCTGTTATCAAAGGAAATATTCTTACTGAGATTCACACTTATTGTCACTCTCTCATCCTCCTTCATACGACAGCAGTGACGTACTACCTAATCGTTTTGGAACACATGCATTACCTCAATGATAGGTACCCACTCTCATTCATGTTTTGTATTGCACTATCGACCCATGTTGTAATACTAACCAGATGGAAGTGGAATCTACTTGTGTATGTTTGTTTCTGCAGATGGGCACGGCGGCGACTTCACTGCGTACCTACCTACCAACCTAACTGAATAAGTTGTCGTTATTATTTTTTCCTTTTTAGTGGGATGCCATCATCAGTTTTGAGGTCGGTCCGTTTTTTTGTTAAAAAGTTTTTTATTTTACTATTTTTGTATTTTCATAATTTTTTATTTTTTACTTTTTAGTGGTTTTTTAAATTTATTTTTAAAATATTATTTTTTAAATCATTTGATTTAATCTTTAACTTATTAATTTTTCGACTTTAATTATTTTAATTTTACATAACTTACCTACTACCAAGTACTTTTGTTTAAGTTTTTAAATCATTCGTTTTAATTTTTAACTCATTAATTTTTTCGACTTTTATTATATAATTTTTTTTTTAATTTTACATAATTTACCTTCTACCAAGTACGTTTGTTTAAAGTCGGTATTCTTTGAGTTACCGACCGTTAACCTTTTTTCGACATTTTTCGCTATTTTTCTTTTTTAAATCTTTTACTTGTATTTTTTAATCACTAATGGTTTTTTTAATGTGGAATTAATTATTACTTTTTGAGGTTTTTTTTATGAAGGTAGTAGGTAACATTATTGTTTAATTTTTACATTTTATTTTAGTACCTTACCTACAGTATTATTGTTTAAAGTAGTTATTAGTGAGTCCAAAAAATTGTTAAACATATTGTTTAGTAATGCATGCATTCCAGGGGACGTCCCATTGGATAAGCATTAAGTCAATTAGAACCTGTTGGTGAGCGAAAAAACACGCATTATTATTTCCCTTCCTCCTGCACCAAACTGTTTCACTCAACGTAAGTACAATGGGGGCGATGATGTCCGTAGAGGAGTATCTACACTCAAATCCGCGCAATCCCAGAAAATACCATCGAAATCAGATGGAAAATGTAGAAAGTATAGCTCTTACAGGGAATTCACGTTTGCGCATGCGCAGTGGCTATTATCAGTTCCTTGGCAATGCTTTTCATCGGGGACCATCTATATGCCAATTTGCATGATCTCTGAGAATTTTATTGAAATCGGATGGAAAATGTGGAAATGATGGCTGCTACAAGGAAATTATCGTTTGCACATGCGCAGCGGCTATCAGTCCGGGGGCGATGATTTTCATAGGGGACCATCTACACGCCAACTCGTACAATCTCTGAAAATTTCATCGGAATCGGACTTGAACTTCATATTTTAGCCCGCTGCAACATGTTTTGGATGATGAGAAGGCTATGTGCTAGACCCACTTGGTAGTCTACCGAAATTTGATGGTTATCGGAAACCCCCTCATAAAGCATCTCATTTTTTGTGAAGCTTAGAATCGGACCTTAAATTTGAATGTACCTACACAAACATGTACAAAAATGTACAATGAGTCGGGAAACTCGTCTTTCAATGAAATGTTAAAGTTATTTTCAAAATTGAGTTCAATATCATTTTTTGAAATTAAAATTTTGCTTCATAATCAAGTTTATCTTGAAGAAATGAGCGTTTCACTCTTAATGGGGAGGATGGTCCCCAATGAATGAGAGGGTGGTCCCCCTTGAATTTGTTGAGGGGCGGCAGGCGTCCGAGAATATGCCGGAGGTGACGGGCGGGTGGGCGGGGGGTGGGTGGGACGAGCGGGTGGGTGGCTTCGACGAGTCGGGCGGGGGGAGAGGATGCGGAACAATCTTCCGAAAAAACACGTTTTTTGAACTATTTTCACAAAATTTCGATACTTTTAACAAAGCAAAATGAAATCTGATTAAAACGGGACCACTATGGATACTTGTAGAACACTTTTCGAAAAGAATCAGGCAGATTGGTGGCCGAATAAAAAACTGCTAGTGGTACAAACATACAGAAAAAAAAAAAGAAAAAAAAAATCGTCGTCCCATGACACACCGAACTGTATACCTCCTTCCTTCGGCGCGGCTTCGCCGCGCATGAAGTCGGTCAATAAAAGCAAGCCTTTCTCTACTTGAAGTGCGCTTTTTTTAGTCCACCAAGGAACCTCACCATTAGCTGAAACATCAGCTCTTTTGAATCAAAGTCGAATTTTTCAAGTCGTACGAAAGAAGAACCGCGAAAATCGGTTGGAAATTAAGGCATGGGTACGCAAGATTTTGTCTCACTCGCAAAGACCTATGGTTTTTTCGCGGATTTGGATCAGATGGTCCAAAACTGATTTGTTCATGGTTGTTTTTTCTGTTGGGTTTTGTCCTCCTCCACTCTAGATTAATCGTAAGGACGTCCAAGTCCTACTACTGTGAGGATTCCTAAAAAGAACGTTCTCTGGTCGGCATAAACGCTGGAGAGCTATTAAAAAAAATATATATAGGTATTTCCTCGTATAAGTGGAGGTTTTCTTGACAAGTCCTTTGTTGTTTTCAATCACTTGTATTTATGGAGACTGGAGAGCTTTCGTCAACCCTCCGGTTGTCATTGTCAATCCAACAGTTAGCGAGCAAGATTCCTGTGCAGAGCACAAGTATATCCTCTATTGTACAGTACAATTAGCCAGTAGTGCTCTACACAAGGAATCTTGTCCTCTTACTGTTAGATTGACAATGACAACCAGAGGGCTGACGAAAGCTCTCCACAAAATTTGTGTATTTAATACAAGTAATAAATTTGTATTTAATACAAGTCACTGGAAACAACAAAGGACTTTTAATACATATTAATAAAAATAATTTATTCGCGTACTTTTCTCGTTGAATCACGTTCATTCATTTGCCCGACAAAATAAAATTAATTTTATGTTTCAGTTCCATTCGCCTGAAAGACTTAATTGTGAAGCTTCAGTCCAAGATAGAAGGTGTCACTGAGATTTCCAATGCTTTGGACCAACCTCATATTCTTATGATTTCTTCTAACGGGTTGGTAACTTGATTGAATTATATATTATAAACCCGCTTCACACATTCGGCATTCGCCGAGCACCGAGTCGATGCTCGCCGATTTCCTAGGTGGTGTGGTTGGGCCACTGGGCTGAAAGCTGAATCTGGGAGCCCGAGAAGCGTTCTGATTGGTGGAGCTCCAGAACGTAGTTATAGCGGACTGCAACAGATCGCGTTTTTCTCCAAGAATTTTTTGCAAATCTAAATGATGATGAAACGTAAAGTTATCAATTTCTGGTCATTCGAAAGGATTTGAAAAGAAGCCACCACTTCAGTTTCCATAGCAGTTCTTCAGCTGAAAGTAGATGGCACAACTGAGGCAGCCTCAAAAATGCTTGCGCGCCATTTTAACATTAGCTTTCTCCTCTGTTAACTTATCTCCATTACTCTGTGGGTTGGGCGCTAGGTGCTCGCCGAATGCCGAATATTGGTACTCGGGGATGCTCCGCCAGCGTCGGTTTTTTGCCCACTTTAAAGGAGACGAATATTCGTCAAGTAGCGAGCATCTGACCCACTCCACACATGCAGGGTCGCACGGGGTTGCTCGTCGGGACATTTTTCTGTAACAACTGGAGCCTCCCAACACTTGCTGAAGGTATATTTAATTGAAATGTTGCCAAAGTTTTGCATATCGCAAGGTTTCGTATTTGGGAATTTGGATCAGTAACAATCTCCTTGGTTTGTGCGTTTTTATGAAAACCTGTAATACCCATCCCACTCAGAGGCGTGATGTATTATTGATTCCTTGAAAATGGGAACTCACTGTTTTTCAGGAAGTGAGTTTTCCCGAAGTTTACATTTCCCTTAATAAATTGATCTCTCGTTTGATCGCCTCGCACGTGTTGGTTGTATGGATTACAAGCTGATGTAGAAAACTCCGAGTTGCTCGTCTCTCTCCTGAGGCGAGCACTGTGCGGGATAAACTCTGAATGTGTGGAACAATGAGCTCGCCACTTGCTGAGTACCACAGAGTACTGGAGACAAGTTAACAGAGAAGAAAGCCAATGTTAAAATGTCGTGCAATTATTTTGAGGCTGCCTCAGTTGCGCCATCTACTTTCATCTAAAGAACTACCACGGAAACTGAAGTGGTGGGGGTGGGAGGCCACACTCTTCATACCGCTTTTTTTCAAATCCTTTCGAATGACCAGAAATTAGAGGTGTGTCGGTACAGCTGTACCGGGACTGTGGAACCGAGTATCAGGTTGGAACGGTTCCACGCAGTGACAAAAACTCGACCCTTACCGGTCCAGTTCCACGGACTGATAAGATATCTTAAGATGGCTCTGGACCAGGAAGAGAATCTTTTCTATCGGTCCAGTTCCATCCTCACCAATCAGAATGATCTGATCAATCATCTCATCAATCTGATCATTCTGATTGGTGAGGATGGAACTGGACCGGTAAGGATGTAACTGGACCGATAAGATATCACAGAGAATGGTTCAATGGCTCTGGACCGGTAAGCATGGATCTTGTTCTCAGTTCTGTTCCATGTTGTACCTGGAAGCGCCCTTACTACTTCCATGGACTGAGAATGGTTCATGGAATGGCTCTTGAGCGGGAAGTTATGTTCTGGACAGTTTAGCATGGAAGTTGTCTCCAGTTTTATTAATTATTATTGTCATGTTAAGTTCTTAAACTGCAACGTCATTATTCTTTCCTTGAATTGTTTGGTAACTATTAGTTATAATAAATTGCCTCTTTTGTAACACTTGTTCAAATTCCTTCCTTTTAGCGAATTGTCAAGGAAAATAATGCTATTGTATTGCAAGTTGAGATCATAAGCATGGAAGAAGGACGATAGGGATTTGACTGCCTGCTTCATCCATGCCATGTGAGTGGGATTTGATCGCCTGTATCGGTAATGGAACTGTACCGGTAATTTGGAACGGTTACATCTTTGTCACCATAACCGTTGGAACCGTTCCAGGGAAATGCCTGGACCGACACACCCCTACCAGAAATTGATAACTTTTCGTTTCATCATCATTTAGATTTGCAAGAATTATTTAGAAAACCCAATCGAGGCGAAAGGTATTTCCCAAGTTGCCCTCACAGTTGTTGTTGTCCCTATCGCCAGTAGTTCAAATGTTCAATCAACAATTGCCACCCATAGAAACGTTTGAAACCCAGTGTATTATTGAAAATCGCTCGATTTTTTCGTACATATCTCGAATATAACTAAATGTTATCAAATTAATTACGTAGATGCGGCCGGTAACGCACCAAGGAGAAAAATATGTGATAAACAAGGTGACTTGTGATGAGGTTGGGAACAAATGATCATGAACGTGATCTATTGCACTCATCTTTAACTACGTCCTGGAGCTCCACCAATCAGAACGCTTCTCGGGCTCCCAGATTTAGCTTTCAGCCCAGTACCTAGTACCTAGGCGAGTATCTCGGTGCCCAGAAAATGCCGCATGTGTGGAGCCGGCTATACATCAAATCATAGCGAAATATACCACATTTTTGTAGTAACACAAAGAACACTGCATAATTATGTTTTCGTATCATTTCACCATCATGTTGGTGGTTTTACTTGTCAACAAACAGCAACCCGATTGTGAAGTTGTATTATGAAGTAAAATTATGATACATTTTTCCATGTTTTTCCAATGTCACCTTGAATTTACACAGTTTCTTCTCTAATATTGTTCCAGCGATCACCCGGTTCTACCGGATTTCGATGAGCTATCCAAAATCTGTTACGACCAAGTGAAGACTGAGTTTTTGAGAAAAGAAGTGACGCATAGTAGAGAGCGGCTGAGCGAGCGGCGGGACGTTTTGGCGTTTTTGGAAAATCTTCGGAGCGTCGCTCGTCCTTTGAAGCTGTGTGGAGAGTCTCTGGTCCTCCTGATCAAGAAGGAGTTTGTGTGGATACGGATTAACAAAGCTTTGCTATCAGACAGTCTAGGTGGCGTACAGGAAATGCAACATCAAATTGAGCAAAGCTATGTAAGTACCGGTTCTGTCTACCTACCTACGATTATACAGGGTGTCCACGGACAGTCTTTTTACCTCAAACTCGAACAGTTGTCAATGGGGAATTTGCCTCTCAATTTTTTATTTTTTTTACTCGTGTTAGTGAGACACTGTATAGAGTCGTTTATTTAATAGGGTGTGCGCATCAAATGAAAACCGGGGGGAAACACATGAATCGTGTTCTTAGAAACCCTCTGATTTGTAAAAGCCAGAGATAATAACCTAAAATGTTTTCATGAATAAGGGACTGCATTCAGAAAGTTTGGCAGTTTACTGTCCCACCAAAGTAGGTACTTGTATCGTCATCTTTAGCAGAAACTCGAGTGAAATGACCGCTACGTGGCGGTAAATCTGCACGCAAATATGGGATTTTGGTGTGTTGCAGTTTGGATTTAAATTTGTTTACATTATGTCACGTCGTTTTCTGTTTCTCGTCTCTACATTCCTACATTAATTTAGGAGATCGGTCTCACAAATTTCAGCTTTCAAAACTATTTCTGTGACTTTTCTGTGCGATCCTGTGGTCATTTCCCTTTCACCGACATTGTAATGAAGCATTGGAAGAAAGTAAAAGATGGGTTTTCGCAAGGAACTAGCGAGAATATCCCGTTCTTAGATGATGTAGAGATTGATGTTAGAACGAGTGAATTGAGTGGTCAGAAAAACAAAGGTAAGTTATGAATGATACCATGAAGTTTGTTTTTGTTATTTTAACTGAAATAAGCACACGAACTCGCTGTTGCTGTATTGAGGACGCATTTACTAACCTTATTTTTTCTTGTTCGTGAACCTACCTAAGTACTAAATTTCGATGACACTCATTTGACCTAACACCATCATAATCGTAGATTTTATAAAACGATCAAACTGTAAAATTAAAAGAATCTTCTTGATTGGGGACTGATAACAACATGTCCCGCATCAGATTATCCAGTACTTCGGTAACTTTTCTTTTCATAACTCATCATAAATGTAAACCTGACACCAGACAAAAAATTCGAAGTGAGAATGAGAGGTGAAGGAAATACGAGATGAAGTATTGAAGTGAAGCAGGTACGAGTTGAGGGCGTTGGGCCATCAGGGGGTTATTAAGGGAAGGGAATTTTGTTGGTGCTCGGTATAATGACGGGAGTTTTAGTTGAAATGGATTTCACAATAGAGAGTTACAGCGACATTTGGAACTGTCATTACGTGAGAAGCTGCTAGGGCGAGCATCGAGTGGATGCTAACTTTCCAACGTGAGTCTCAGGTCAATCCAGTGAGGCTCACGTGATTGACGTTGCTTTAGATTTTTCAACACTCCATAGGTAATGTTAACTCAATCCGCGGTTTTTGTTTTCATTGAACCGATAAAGGAAAACAGGAAGGTAAATATAAGGAAATCAATTAAGTACGCTCGTTTATTACCCAAAATAATCGTAAAAGTATAAATAAGTAAATGCAAAATGAATGTGAGTACCTAATCGTGCATTTCAGTCCACCCCCTTGTCTGAGGAGTAAATGACAGACGTCCGAATTCAACGAGATTGGTAGTTTATGATCAATCTCGGACTAATCAATCTTTTCGTATTATATTCCAATATTACCTTTTCGAAGTAAAATAAATACGAAGTTGGTCGAAAAGGTAGGAGAAATTTGCCTTCAACGGGAAAAAAATTGAGATCGGTCGTCTAACTGATCTCATCGAGATCGAACATCCGCCAATCCACTCTTCAGAACTCTTCAAAACGAAAGAAACTCACTGATCAGCTAATTGACGCCGGCCATTAGCTCAAAAAACAAGGAGTTAAGTAGTAGGTTATCTCACGGGTTTTACGCGACTCTCAAGTAAGTTACGCGAGAGAGCCGAGACGGCTGTGTTCTGTGAGCCTCACGTCATACGTGAGGAACGCGGTTTTTATGTATTTTGGCCCACTGTACAACTTGGTTCGCATAGGTGTGTATTGTCCATAATCCTTAGTGCGTAATTGGATGCTATTGGCTGGAGCCAATTGAGGGGGTGGACTGATCTTAGCAGATGTCGACTTTTGGAGCAGAGTGTATCTTTTTGAAAAATTGGATATTTTACGCATTACGGATGAACTTCGGCAAAATTCGGAATATCCTATCGTCGTTTGTTCACAACTCGGTCTCGTTTATTGACAAAACAGCCAGAATCATTGTTTTGGTTTGGGAACAATTCTGCGCAGAACGTACTGCGCCCCTCTGCGTAATCGAGTAATCATTCAGCCATGTGAACGCTCTTTTCTGCATTACGCACTTTCTGCAATACGGAACACCCCCACTTCTCTTGGTTGAACAATAAAATAGATTTTTCTCGAAAACTAGAGGTCGTAGAGCATTTTGGTTGGCGGCGTTGGATTCAGCGTGAAAAAATCTATCAGAAACCATGGTCAAAAGTTGAAAACAAACCAAGCGCATTACGCATTACAGACTTTACGCACCTATGTGAACCCAGCTTAACTCTCTAATGTTGGTTACTACGCGACAGCCAGCCAATCACATTCTACAGTGTTTTTGACGTGGCGTTTACGGGTTTGATAAACTGATAATTTTCCTGTAAACCTGCAATTTTTGGAGGACTCTATTTTTGTATGGGAGTCATTTTTTTTCCAAGGAATTTCCTTTAAGAAAAAAAATTAAAAAATATACGCGCACACCCTATTATTATATTATATTTTTTAAAGTATTAATTTTTTTTAATGAATTAACTGTCAGTTTTTATCTGTAGTATAAAAAATACAAGCAATTTTCGTAAAGAATAACTTACTATTCCATCCAAAAATAGTTGAAAATTGGTAATAACATTTTTTGAAAATTCGCCTATTTATTCATGCTGCACGGATGGGCCTTTCAGAAACAACTCGTCAATATGCGAACGGTACATGAGCTGAGCTCCGCTGCGTTTGCTTGCCCTGACGTGTCGTCGACTTTCCTCAAATTCTTCGACGTCAGCTCCAGCAGCCACAACGACACTGTTTCTTCTGTTGGCTCCACCTGGTCGACTCACTGCCCCGATAAGAAGACCGTGGAGACCGTTATGGCCAAGATGTCCGCTGGGAAGGTCGACTCGGCGTTTAAGATGATGAAATCTTTTTCTGGAGACGTTATGAACTTGTGAGGACTCCTTAATTATTCAAATATTAATGCGTGATTTCAATGGAGAATGAACCGAGTCTTAGAGAAGATGATTTTCTTGAAATTTCTCCATTTCTATCTGTGAGACCTTTAAAAAACGCTAATATTTGTGCGTTAAAAATTTCTCGAAAAGTCTACGTTCTCGTCGAATAAATTAATGCGTAAAAAGTCTTTGTAGCCAAAAACTTTCTATTTTTCCATGAGAAGTTCTAGTTTTGTAGTTCATCTTATTTATTTATTCATTGCCTCCAGGTTGTCTTTCACCAAGATGGCTCACTGCTACCTTTTCAACGGACCAAGTGCAACTTTTCCCGTGGATGCAGATTTGATTTCTTATATTATCCAAATTAGCCGAGAATTGAAATCAAAAAAAGAAAAATTGGAGAAATTGGATTGCCACCGATTGGAAGTCGAGGTAAGCACCGGTTAGAATTGTTTCTAGTATCCTTATTTTGTCTTTCACTGTTCAGAAGTGACTCGGTTTGAGGGATTGCATCGCTCCCCTATCCAAGCTGAAGTGAAGACTATTGCAGCCCTCTCACAGTTTAAGGACTTGCCCCAGTCAACCATTGATTAATTATTCCCTTCAATAAGTTGAGGAATAACTGAATGGGGAATTAGCCTCAATTTCAGATTATGGAATTTCGAGTCAAATCCTATAATTGGGCCCTAGAATAACGTTTAATGCCAGGAATGCCCTAGGGGAAAAAATTACTGTAGAGAAAAATGCCGAAACAAGTGTAGCCTCTGTCAAAAAACCCCCGAGGAAGACTAAGTGCCCCTGGTTACGTCACCACCTCGGGGTTTCCTCGTGCAAAATGACGCCAAAACTGACTGAATTCACACTGCTGCACTCTGGCAAAGTGTGAAAGAAGTATCTCAGCAAATAGCATCGAAGAACGTCAACAGGTAGAAATGTGGCACCCTTGTGACCATACGAAACGATCCACACAAAACTTAAATAATGCGACTCAAATTACGAAACTTACTAATATAGAAACTAAATAAGAGAATATGAAGACTATTAATGCTTGATAAACTAATAGGTACAACTGTATTGTAAAAAAGAGTGAGTTAAATTTCTTCTTTTGGTCACTTTCGCAACTGCGTTCTTCCCTCCCCCAGCGATCCTGTGTTCAACCATGTAAGCTAATAGTTAAATTAACTCTTCCAGAGGTAGCACTTCTGTAGTAAGCGGCACAGATCCCCCTGTGAAGTAATTCTTCCTAATACTCATTCCATGAATGGAATCAGATTGGTTTGGTAGGCGGTTACGTTGCAACATGGCTGCTCCATAAAAACGGAGTTGAGTAGTACGTTATTAAATGAATGGGGTTAGTTCCGCTAGTTATAAGAATACAATTATTATCTACGTACCGTATTGGAGAATCTGTCGTAACCAGCAAGTCGAGTACAGGAGGCGAGCGCTTTCGATGTAAAGACATCATGTTCAGGCCGTCGAGAGAGTACTCTCTAATCGATTTCGACGGTTAGGTCATCATCAGTAACAAACAATAACTTATTACGTTGTTACGTTGTATTAACTTATAAAGGCAGAACTTATAGAGGCAAAATTTAGTGACCATCGTGGTGTTGAACTCGGACTATTTGAGAAGATTCCATCCACCGATCCAATAATTTCTCGCTTTCGGCTCGTGAGGCCAGACAATATCTTACATCTAAGTAGCTCTTTGTCCTCAATTTCCTGGTTTGGAGTCTATGAGGCAAATAGTGTGGAGGGTTCTACCTTAGAGTTTTTGCGAATATTGGGTTCGGTACTCGATGCCTCATGCCCTTGGTCAAGTCGCAAGTTCTGTGGTCTACGTGGGAAGCAAAAGTACAAGTTTACACAAGAACTCGTTGATCTTCGTGAGGAGTACTATTGTTTTAAGGATTTATTTCGTCGTTCAAATAGTCATGATTTCGGGATTTTGGCTCGTAATAGTCGTAATAAGTATAGGCGAGCTCTGAATCAGTTCAAGCGTGATGCATATGATGGCAGGATAAAGAGCGCTCCTAATAAGCAAAAAACCTGCTGGCAAGTAGTTCATGAGGAGCTTAACATGAAAGGTCGGAACCAAAAACTAGGCACAAATCTGAACTGCAATGGGTTCAGTGACTCTTTCGCCCAGGTGTTTGAGCAGCAGAAATTAGCCTCAGTCTCATCGGATTTCCTCGAGTTTCTTCACAAAGCTCCGAGTTCACCGAATGAATTTGTACTGAATCATGTCACTGTTGAAGAGGTTTATGCAACCATCATGAGTTTGAAAAATAGTCATGCAGCTGATTTTATGGGTATAAACTCTGTCATTGTTAAGGCCGTGGCGCCTAGCATCATTGAACCTTTAACATTTATCATAAATCTTTGTTTCGAGAGAGGTGGATTTCCCGAATGTCTGAAGACGTCTGTGATAACTCCAATCCCCAAGAAAGGAAACTCGAAGAATTATGATGACTTCCGCCCTGTTTCTAAGCTTCCAATTTTGGTGAAAATTCTAGAGCGATTGGTGCTCGGAAGATTAATTTCTCACCTTGAGGGCAATAACCTCTACCACTCTCAACAATTTGGATTCCGTAAAGGAAAGAATACCTCTTCGGCAGCGTTATCCCTGGTAGGTCACGTTTTACATGCATTGGATGATAAGAAACATGCCTCTTTACAGCTACATGATCTCTCCAAGGCTTTTGATCTAGTTCAGCATAACCTACTACTGAAGAAATTTGAATATTATGGATTCTCACCGTCGACTCTGTCATTCTTCAAGGGCTTTCTCGGTGGCTGGAGGCAGGTTGTTTACCATAATGAAGTTCAGTCCGTGGCGGTTGATATCCCATGTGGAGTCAAACAGGGTAGTATCCTTGGTCCTTGCTGCTTTCTGATCTTTATTAATGATTTGGCATATCAATTTGAAAAGGATGGAAGCGTATTCTTATTTGCCGACGATATAACGAATTTGGCAGTTGGGTCTGGATCTGGTGATCTACAGATTAATTTGACTAATTATGACATGTTGATTGAAAGATGGTGCTCTGCGAATTCTCTTTTGCTGAACAAGGAAAAATCACAGATACTAAACTTTGCCTTAAATGGTCGTCAGGAACAATCAGCAAACTTTCTTGGACTACAGTTGGATAACCGAATGTCTTGGTTACCACATATTGAAGCACTTACTGCCAAGCTTACTTCATGTACCTTCATGATTCGCAGATTGTCAGCAGTTGTGTCGAGGGATGTTCTTCTCACAATTTATCACGCCTGTTTTGCAAGCAGAATGTCCTATTGTTTAGCATTGTGGGGGAATTCTTGTCACTCAGTGAAGGTTTTCAAATTACAGAAGCGTGTCATTCGCATCCTCGCTGGCCTCCGATGGGGTGCTAGCTGCAGAGGGTCGTTCGTTCGACTAAATGTGCTCACTCTACCAAGTGCTTATGTCCTTGCGGTTTTGACTATTACCAAGTCAAATCTGCCTCACCTCAAGACGGTGTCAAGCTCACATCGGTATCCCACAAGAACTGGCAAAGATATTGTTATCCCGTTTACCCGCCTCAGCGTGGTCCAGCGATGTGATCCCTACCAGATCGGTTCAAGATTATTTAACGCTTTACCCACCGATATCCGCAACCTCTCGGAGAAACCATTTACGCGGAAACTGAAAATGAAACTTTTACAGGCTGAACTGTATTCAGTTTAGTGATTTTTTTAATATTCAATGGTCTGTTTAACTTTTTTTTAATGTGTAAGTATATTGACGACTCAAAAGAATTGAATGAATCATAACAGGGTATAATAGGGTTTATTTAGATTTAGTTGACTTTAATTGTCTAGCAGAGGAATTTTTTTTGTAAGTACTCTGTCTAGTATAGTGGTAGTGCCTGATCTGTGATATTTTTTGTCTTCGTGTTTTTTTTTTGTTATATTTAAGAATTAATTATTAGTGGTGTGAATGTATTTATTGAATGAATGAGTGTATGGGTGGGTTTTCCTCTCCTGTTGGTCGGTGTCGCCCTATCGGTCCTGGGGGCGGCTCCATTGTTCTCTTTTCCCTGTTGGGAATGGGATCCGTGGGGATGTCCTGCGTTGGGGGCGGCTGGTTACTTGCGTGGCAGCTGTTTCCCTCGTGGGTGTCTTATGCTGGGAGCCGTCATGGTGGGTGGGGCCTGGGGCCGGTCGGGTGGCGCCGGCCGGCGGGTGGGGGGGGCTCATGCCAGCGCTCCCTTCACCCACTTGTGATCGGCACTGCCCTAATCGAACTAAAAATTTTTGTAATTGTATTGACATTTGTATTGCCTATTTTTAGGATGTGCAAAATAAAACTTTTGAATTGAATTGAATATATACGTTATTGTTTGTTACTGATGATGACCTAACCGTCGAAATCGATTTAACTTGTAACTCATTATTTTCGTGGAAATAGTCAATGTTCTACTCAACTCCGTTTTTATTAACCTTCTATCCGTACCCCCTTTCTACCACTGATTAGCGTACCGCCGGTATGGGATACCGCCATTCAAGGATACGCCTCACATTCGATCACTATTGATACATTTTGAAAATGTAAGTAGTTTTAAGTACCAATTTTTCATAATATATCAATTAATTCCGACTTTGAGAAATGTTTTCACCAGAATACCTTCCTGTACGTACAATTGGTAGGTAAGTTTCCATAAATTGGATGAAAACTAGATCAGTTAATCTTAAACTTTATTGACACAAAAAACAACAGTCTTATCTTGATTGCTACAGTCCCATTGGTATGGCAAAAACCTCTTTATCAAAACAGTCTCATTCTAACGTTTACAGTCTCATTGACAGTGGCTGAATTGCACGTTTCTTGTACGGGGAGGGCTGAGGGACCGCGCTCAACCTGTAGATACACCCGTACATAGGTCACTAGAAAACAGCAGACAGGTAGAAATAAACAAATGACACTCACGTGACCTTTCTCGTCGAATGTTAGGAGGGTAATAAGGGGCTCGGTTCATTGCTCTTTCTTATGAAGTGTACATTTATGTTTGAAGGGAGGGGTGCGGTATCCAACACCACGGTACGGATAGAAAGTTAAAATGGTTTTCCACAATCTCATCGCGAGTGATTTTATTCGTATTTTATTTGTATGGCTGCTCCCATACTGATTGCTGCTACACTTAAAATTTCCATCTTCCTTAAATTCTCTAAGGTTTGGTTTATCAGTCACCAACGTTAACGGAGGTTTATGTACCTCTGTTAACTTTAACAATGGGATAAATTATGGATACTATAAAGGTGCTGTTTATTAGTGCGAAATTAACCCACTGGTAACTATTAACTGGCTGGTAAAATTACCTGTCCGTTGATTATTTTCCCAGCTTATCAAGATGGCCGAGGAAAACTTACAATAAAATTCAGCTTCCTCCACATCAAAAAATCGTTTTCGCAGTGTGTTTTGCGTCAGAAAAAAGAAGAAATTAGAAGAGGAAGAAGCAATGTGCTTTGTTTTGGTGTTTTCCTTTCTCGATCTCGGTACCTATTTCCTTCTTGGCACGGCAGAACCTATTGTTTTTTGTTGAAAATTGTCCACCGTGCCACTATGTCCAGAATTTTCAAATTTGCAGACGAAATAGTTTGTATGTTAATAGGGAAGTACCCTTTTCTATTTCGAAATTTTTCGGCGTGTGGCCATCCTGGCGACTGAATTTTCACATGCGTGCAGTCCATAGCACCTATAGCTCCAGGAAACCTGGCTTTTTTTCTTTTTTTTTCAATAAAATTCCATTCGAAATTGAATTAATTCTCCCTCGGTTGCTTGCATTTTGATAAATTGGGCGGATAGTCTGGCAGTTCCCAGGGACACCTGCTTGACAATTTTACAGGCAGAGCTTTTACTGACGCCCCAAAAGTCGCCGACAGACACCAAAATGGTTTTTTATTCTTTTATCCAATCGAAATCACATCAAAAAATCGCAATCGTCCCACTTCTCCAAATGGTCAATCCGCATTTACCATGTAGGGTCTTCTTTCCCACTGCAGAAATTCGACTATAGCAACATCTTCGTCGCTGCTGTCTGAAAAAGAGCCCCACACATCCATTTTCGATTGTAGCATAATTCACTAACAATCAATAACGCAATTTGCAAAAACGAACGTTCTGGGAAACAAAAACACGAGAATTAACTCTTTGAGGTTAAAAAGCCTTGGATAAATAGAGTTACCCTCCGGTAACTTTTTATCCGGTCCTCGGACGACCAGATAGCTTTAAACTACAGGTAACGGCTATCTGGGGACTGATAAACGCGTACGATTGAGTTACCCGATGGTCGTCGGATAAATCTGCTTTACCGGGGGGGGTGTGTAAAATGTGACTGATAAACCGGCCCTAAATGTTTCGGGTGCTTTTTCGAACAGCACACTATGGTTTTCTTCCATATCAGTGATCAGTGAACCCTCTTAAAAAAAAAAAAAAAAGTGAGGCGAATTCCCCATTTGGTTGGTAATAGAAAAAAGTGTAATATCGGTCACTCAGTGTGATAGCAGTAGGAAGTTCGTAAGAAGATTATCCTGCTTGTTGTTAACCTGATGCTTAACTCATTCAATCAAGCGCATCCAGGTGTTTTAGTCTGAGCAACAGCCATTATTTGAGATTGCTAGTAAGTTTTCTATATAAAGGGGTTTTGTGGCTCACATCACTTTTCAAAAGACATCGGAAATTTCAACCCGGTTTTTCTTTTTGAAGCGTCAATGATACGAGGCTCCTTTTAATCGAAATCAAAGCAACCACGAATGGAGACCCAGGAAAAAGAAGAAAATGACTAAAAATGACTCGTAACCCCTTTTAAAAAAGAATTAATTTGTTTGACGGATATTTTCGAAATTTTTAAATTTTAGAAATGTTGACTTATTGAACTGTTTTCGTATTATTGAATTTTCAGATTCACCGGCGGAACAACGAGCACTGGGATCTAATGCAGAAGTTGTGGCTCCTCTACGTCCAGGATCCCCACCAGTTGAGGCAGACGGTGGAAGCGATTGAAGCCCGTGCAGAACATTCGAGAATACATCACCACGCGACGAAAGCGAGCGACAGCGACTGTCTAGAGAAATTCCTCCTATAATTGTGACATAAATTAGCGGAATTATTAACATACTTTTCCTGATAACTCGCAATAAATAAATTAGTTTTATAATATTATAAAGATGTCAAATTAAAGTTCATTAAATACGTAGGTACCTATATGAAAAGTGTTGCTGCGGAGGTGTAAATCCTGGAAAAGTTCGAGAAAACGAAGATTCAGAAAAATAGGAATTTTATAGAAATTCAAAGGTTTGTCTCGGTGATGTATAAAAGTCGTATTTTTGGGCAGTATGAGTGATATCAATTTCTCTATGTGAAAATTTTATTTTCCAAAGTACCCCGACCGGATAACATGCAAAACACCGAGAATGTGATCAATATGATCAAGATGCATTTTCTGCTCAACACGTGAAAACTCTAGTACCCGCTTTAGATCGTTCCAAAATGGATTTCGGGAAGAAAATCTAAAAAAATTGTCCTCCTTTAATGTTGCTGACATTGCAAAACATATGCAGGGTGCCCATTGGGGCTGATTCTACGTTTTATAACATTTTGTGTCCAATTATTTTTTTCTAACTATGAAATCCTACTTTTGTTGCTTTCAAGATTGTTTAGTGTTTAAGGCCTTACTTCACTAAATGGCCATAACACCCTCAATTTACAAGATAAACTCAAATATGAGGGCGTCGTTGGAAAGAGCGTGCCCATTGGGGCTGATTCTACGTTTTATAACATTTTGTGTCCAATTATTTTTTTCTAACTATGAAATCCTACTTTTGTTGCTTTCAAGATTGTTTAGTGTTTAAGGCCTTACTTCACTAAAATGGCCATAACACCCTCAATTTACAAGATAAACTCAAATATGAGGGCGTCGTTGGAAAGAGCGTGCCCATTGGGGCTGATTCTACGTTTTATAACATTTTGTGTCCAATTATTTTTTTCTAACTATGAAATCCTACTTTTGTTGCTTTCAAGATTGTTTAGTGTTTAAGGCCTTACTTCACTAAAATGGCCATAACACCCTCAATTTACAAGATAAACTCAAATATGAGGGCGTCGTTGGAAAGAGCGTGCCCATTGGGGCTGATTCTACGTTTTATAACATTTTGTGTCCAATTATTTTTTTCTAACTATGAAATCCTACTTTTGTTGCTTTCAAGATTGTTTAGTGTTTAAGGCCTTACTTCACTAAAATGGCCATAACACCCTCAATTTACAAGATAAACTCAAATATGAGGGCGTCGTTGGAAAGAGCGTTAAATTTGCAATCCTTTTAGTGAGAAACACAATTTTCTAAAACAATTTGAAAATAAAAAACGCTACAAATGATTACACAAAGGTTTATTATTTCTATATAGATCACCTGTCTGAAAAGGATACGGCTTTGCCGTTGTCACCACCTACCAACCACATATCTACTTCACAATCAAGTTTATTTGGAAGAAATAAAGAGTTGTGGGTGCCTCCATTAGGAAATTGTTGTTTACTGGTTGATGAGGACGCAAAACTGAGTAAAGCTCGAAGAAACTAACAACAATACCATTTCGGTCAGCCAAAATTTGAACGGAGATTAGGCCTCTTTTGCGATTCACACTCGGGTTTCTGTTTTATCGTAAGCCCAACCCTTGAGTTCTCACAGGGAACGAACGGTTAGTCCTACAGAGCTCTGCGTAGTCTCATTCGATTCTAAAAATTCAATAATATTTTAAATTTATGAAAAAACAACACCTTTATATCACAATTTTTTGGGCTTGGGCTCTTTAAAAATTGCAACTCTCGAATTGCACAACTTGACCCCCAGTGGAGCCCGTATAGACGGACGGAAAATTTGTTATTCAATTTTCGTATTCTACATACCTTTAAATGTAAACCAACAAATTTTGAGTGGGTGTTAAATTTTTATTTCTTGGTCTATTCCAAGGTTCATTATTGAAAATACTAAGCAAAAATAGGCCAAAGTCAAAGTTATAAAATTTTTTCGAAAATTTATTTTTCAGTCTAATTATGTGCCCTTCAATAATAGCACTGCTTGGCTGAAGGAATTAGAAAGCAGATTCATTTTTTTTAGATCCTTGAAAAGTTAGTACAATGCTTCTTCTGTAGGCTGTAGATACCTAAGAACATGAGAGTTGGCCTTGGGCTGTGACACGCGCAACATCGTCTCTGTGTTATTGTGAAGTTTTCATACATTTTGTCATTGACTAACTGACTATTTTTGTGGCACAAGTGCTCTATATACTGGACATTATCGGGAACATCTGAGGACTGCTGATTACTCTTGCGAGTAAGTGCGATTTTGTCTATCGAATTATGATCTCAATTAGCCAGTTGATGTGATTTGAGCGAGGTTTGCCGGTGTTATCAGGATAAGATAACGTTGAAAGCGGAGCTGGTGGGGATTATCTGTACGGGAGGATAGGGCAGCGGTTCGCTTGGGTTCCCAGAAGATAAGCTGGCGGTTCGCTAGTTGCTCGGAGGATAAGGCAGTGGTTCGCGCATAATTGTCTGCCCTGGATATTTCCCAATTAACAGAATTCCTTCTAGCGGTTGTAAGAATTCGTGTTTACATCTCTGGTATGGTGATGGTCTTCACATGAATCGTCCTCCTTCTGGTTCTCCTCGAATGAACCCCCGTTTGCCAGTTACCCCAAAATCTCATAGTTCGAAGAGGCCGTTGTCTTCTCCAGAGCAGACATCAAGAGAGGAAAAAATAAACAGATTAGAGGCTACCACGTCAGATCCATCCATAACGATGCCTCCCCCCACTTCTATCCCTGCAACCAACCCTGAATTGGCGTCACTTGTAGAGGCTCTGAGAGCCGCACTTTTGCCTGATTTCTGCAAATCTTTGGAGGATGCCAAGAATGAGATTAAAAATGACCTAAAGAAGTTAAAGTCGGATTATGAGGTTGAGATGACTGCCCTGAAAGCCGAGAACGAGGAGCTGCGCAGGCATTTAAACGTCATAGATCGCCGACTCTGTCAAAATAATCTTGTTGTTAGAGGTCTTGATCTTGCTGAAGGTAGTAATCTGATCTGTAAGGTAGGTGAATTTTTGAAAAACACGCTTCAAGTGGACATCGACACTCGCTTGCTCTCAGTACGTCCTTTGGAAGACAAACGTGCCAAGAAGAAGATGCTCCTTCTTAAATTTCTGCGTGAGGAAGACAAGTGGATCGTCCTGCGAAATTCTTCAAAGCTTAAGAACACTGGCATTTTCATTGATCAGGATTATCCGAGAGATATCCGCATTAGGCGTGGTCTTCTGTTGCAGACAAGAAAAGAAATTAAGAAAATGTCTCCAGATGTAAATGTCATGTTGCGCGGGGAATGTTTAGTCATAAAAGATAAACGTTATTTTTGGTGCTCCATCAACGGTCTTATTGCCGGCAATAAGCCAGGCATACCAATTCTCCGTAACGATCTTGGTATAGACCTGTCGGACTTCATTAATAGATTGAAGAGTGGCGTCGATGTGTCCTGACGTGCGAACGTCTGTCGGAAGGAGGAAAATGGCGCGGACCTGGCAACGAACCCGGACAACATTTTATTAATTAATGCTCCTATAAGTAATTTGCAGAATGTCATTTATATGAAACTTTTATCTTATAATATTCAAGGATTGAGTGCTAAGCGCAGAGATCCAACTTTCTTTCAATTTGTAAAGTCGTTTGATGTGTTCTTTTTGTTTGAAACCCACGTAGTCGAGGAAGGAATAAAAATGTTCACGAAGTATTTTGTTGAGTATAATTTGCTTTGGATAGCCGCACAGAAGTCATCTATTTTTGGTAGAGCAAGTGGAGGATCCGTTATTGGCATCCGAAAAAACGATTTAACTCAAAATCATGTAGTAGCTGAAAGAATAGGCAACGTGCTTTCGTTGAAAGTGTACACAAATGATGGTTTAGTTAAGATTTTTCCTGTTTATTTAAATTGTAATTCCTGGCAAACCGATTTCTCTCTTTTACAAGAAGTTTTGGATGAAGAATTTTCGGAGAAATTTGTCGTTGTAGGTGATTGTAACGCAAGAATTGGAAGTAATCAAGAGCTTCCGTTGGAAGTTGAACATTTAGGGGAACACTGCGCTTCTCGTAAATCTGAGGATGAAACTTTGAACACGCGGGGATCAAAGTTGTTGGAATTCTGTGATGATAATAGTTTAGCGATTTTAAATGGTAGGGCTCCAAAGGATCGTGATGGGAAGTTCACGTTCATTTCAGGCAGACGAAGGTCAGTGATTGATTACTGTTGCGTTTCGTACGATTTTCTCCCAAATATTTCCGACTTTGAGATCTTATCGCAGTATTTTTCGGACCATATGCCAATCACTTTTTCAATACGATTGTCGAACCAGGGTACAAGCCTTGTGCCCGGAGAAACGTTGCTTCCAAGGCTGGTGTGGAGTGGGGCATTATCTTCAGCATATAAAGTCAGGCTGGATAACTTGGTTCAGTTATTGCCTTTGAACACAATTGCCGATGACGTAAATGCATATTCAGCTACTTTAACTGAATGTGTTAAAAAAGCTGCAAATTATGACCCTCGTCCTCGAAATAAGCCTGTTTTTAAGCAACCTTGGTTCGATTTTGAGTGTCTTCGAGTTAGAAAACGTCTCTTCTGCCTTTTAAATCTTGTTAGAGCGGCTCCGTCTGATGATATTGTTTCTATGCTTTTCTCCAATGCGAAGGCTGATTACAAAAGGCTTTGTGCAACCAAGGAAGCTGAGTACAATAATGATTGTATAGATAAGCTGAATAGGGCTAAGGACGGTAAAACTTTCTGGAGCTTGATTCGTATGTTCAAAAGTGGGAATAACCGTCAGATTGGAGATATACCCATGTTTCATTGGGTCAGTCATTTTCGCTCTCTTTTGAACCCTGTTTGTAGCTGGAATCCAACTTTGTTTGTTGAACCGTTAATTTTAGACCCAGTACTTGACAGAGAGTTCTCTTTGGATGAGCTTAAGGCTGCTCTAGGAGCATGCAAGGATGGCAAGGCTGCTGGCTTTGACCGAGTTCCATATGAATTTTATAAGTATGCGCCGGACTCGTTTTTGGAGAATCTATTATGTATGTTTAATCACATTTTCAAAATTGGACTGGTCCCGGACTCCTTTTCAAAGTCAATCATCTTTCCTCTTCTCAAAAAAGGCGATCCCATGTCCGTAGAGAACTACCGTGGTCTTTCTTTTATTGACACTAATTCCAAAATATATTCAATCTTGATTATGAACCGCATGCAAAATCATGTTGTGAGGAATGATATCCTATGCGAAAATCAGGCAGGTTTCCGTAAAGGATATTCTACGGTTGATTGTGTTTACGTATTGACCGAAATAGCCAAAATCACCATGGATGCTCGGAAAAAGAAACTGTATGTGTTCTTCGCAGATTTTAAGGCTGTTTTTGATACGATTGTAAGAGATGCACTATATCAGAAATTATTTTCAATGGGATTTTCGAGCAAACTGATAAATGCGATCCGTGGGCTGTATGTCGGTGCTTCTTCAGGCGTCTGGGCAGGCAAAGGCGTGTCCGAGTTTTTCAACGTTGAGAATGGTTTGAAACAGGGTTGTGTGTTGTCTCCTTTACTTTTTGCACTTTTCCTTAATGATTTTGTTGATGGCCTTAAGGTAGGTGTAAAGATTGGAGACCAGAAGATCGGTGTACTGAAGTACGCTGACGATTTGGCACTGTTTTCTGACTCTCCTGAAGGGCTGCAATCGCAGATTGATTGGCTTGAGCAGTATAGTGATAGATGGAACCTAACCATAAATCTGCAGAAGTCAAAGATCTTGGTGTTCCGAAAGGGCGGAAGATTGGGATCCAACGAAATGTGGTCTTATAAGGAACAACCGATTGAAGTGGTCAACCGTTTCACGTACCTTGGAATTTTGCTGACACCTCGTTTGACATACACCCCCCACATACGAAATAAAGTTGCCGCGGCAAAATACAGCTTAAACTGTGTCTGGACCAATTTGTTGGCTAATAATGCAGTGTCACTCTCCTCCAAATGGACTGTGTTTCTTGCAGCAACGAGAGCTATTCCAACGTATTGCGCTCAGGTATGGGGAATTAATGAGAATGAAGATTTGGAGAAGTTCTTGAGGTATTACCTCAAAAAGTTGTTTTGGTTACCAGCTGCAACCCCAAATTATTTCGTGTATTTGTCGACAGGTGTATTCCCTCTCTTTCTTCACTGCCTGGAGCTACATTTTTGTTATATTGACAAGATATTCAAGCTGCCTGCTCATAGATTTCCGAGGTTGGTGGCTGAGGAGATACTTGCTCTGGGGATCTCATGGTGTAGTGATTGGCGAAGGCTGGAGCTGAAGTTCGACTGTCCTCTTTTTAGGGGTGATGGGACCATCTCTAAGGAGCTGAGCCAGATTCTCCTAGAGAAAATTAAAGATAAAACCAGAGGTGACTGGTTATCAAGGGCCGCGTCCTCTTCCTCCCGTCTGTGGGGGTCACGATTGGACCATAAAATCCCTGTAGTCGATCTGTTCAATGGACCAGGAGTCTCTGATCTGACTCTGCCCCATCTGAGATGGATCTTAAAGATTAGATGCGAGATGCTCGCATTGAACTATCGCCCTGGTTGGAATCGTGAGCGTATAGATTGCTCTCTCTGTAATCATGGTGCCAAGGAAGATATTTTTCATTTTGTTTCAGTTTGCCCTATTTTAACAGAATACAGGATCAGGTATTTAGGAACTTGTGCTATCTCGGAGGATGAATTTTTGCAAATTATAGAAGATAGAACCAACTGGCATAAGCTGGCTAATTATGTACGCGATGCGTGGACATATCGCAAGGTGCTTATAGATGAATTTAATTGGTAGTTAGACATAAGATATTAGTAAATTAGATATAATTAAATTGCAGTTAAATTTAAAAAATAATATAAAATAAAAATAAAATTAAAAAAGAAAAGTGTAAATAGAATTAGAGTTTTTCACCTCGTTGTTCCCCTATTGGGCCAACTCCGGCAGACAGCCTATGGCTAAGCCTATATTACTTTCGAAGTGTACTTTTCTGTAAATTTTAATTTCAAAATAAAGTAATTTTTCTTCTTCTCTTCTTCTTCTTCTACCTAAGAACATTTAGTATGCTAAAAAAAGTAGTAGTTGAAAGCAATTTTCTTAAAATTATTTTCCTCAAAAAAATGAAAATTGGTTACTGTTGGAAAACAGATCTTGGGCTAATTGTTCTCGTGTGCCCGACGATAGCGCTATTTATCTGGCTGATTCTACGTTTTATAACATTTAGTGTTTTTTTCTCATTATGAAATCCTACTTTTGTTGCTTTCAAGATTGTTTAGTGTTTTAGGCCTTCACTAAAATGGCCATAACACCCTTAATTTACAAGATAAACTCAAATATGAGGGTGTCGTTGGAGAGAGCGTTAAATTTGCAATCCTTTTAGTGAGAAACACAATTTTCTAAAACAATTTGAAGAAAAAAAAAGCTGCAAATGATTACACAAAGGTTTCTATATAGATCACTCGTCTGAAAAGAATACGGCTTTGCCGTTGTCACCACCTACCAACCACATACCTACTTCACAATCAAGTTTATTTGGAAGAAATAAAGAGTTGTGGGTGCCTCCATTAGGAAATTTTTGTTTACTGGTTGCTCAGGACGCAAAACCGAAGGACCGAACGGTTAGTGCTATAGAGCTCTGGGTGGTCGCATTCGATTCTAAAAATTCAATAATATTTTTAATTTATGAAAGAACAACACCTTAATATCACAATTTTTTTTTAGCTAGGGCTCTTTAAAAACTGCAACTCTTGAATTGCACTACTAGAACCCCCCCGTGGAGCCTGTAAAATTTTTTATTCAATGTTCGTATTCTAGATACCTTTAAACGTAAACCAACAAAATTTGAATGGGTGTTGAATTTTTATTTCTTCGTCTATTCCAAGGTTCATTATTGAAAATACTAGGCAAAAATAGGCCAAAGTCAACGTTATGAAATTTTTTCGAAAATTTATTTTTCAGTCTAATCAACTGCCCTTGATTAATAGCACTGCTTGGCTAAAGGAATTAGAAAGCAAAATTATTTTTTTTCAGATCCTTGAAAAGTTAGAACAATGCTTCTTCGGTAGGCTGTAGATACCTAAGAACATTTAGTATGCTAAAAAAAAAGTAGTAGTGGAAAGCAATTTTCTTAAAAATAGTTTCCTAAAAAAAAAATGAAAATTGGTTACTGTTGGAAAACAGATCTTGGGCTACTTGTTCTCGTGTGCCCGACGATAGCGCTATTCATCACAAGCAAATAGTCTAAAAAATGGAATTTTTAGAAAAAAATGGTAAAACTTCAACTTTGGTCTTTAAAAATTTAATGGCAACTTCACGCACCTATTATAAAAGTTCTTTGTCATAGGTACTGAAATTGATCCAAAGTGTATGCAGGGAAACTATTATAAATTCTTGTATTATAGCAGTTTTTCTGTCAGGAGGAAACTGATCCAAAAAGTAAGTAGGGTAACTATAAGTGGCATAAAGGTATAAAGTGGCAACTTTTCTTGTTACAGATGTTTCTTTATTTGGGGGAGACTGATGCTAAGAGTTAGTTGAGAAACTAGTATAAAATGGTAACATCGTATTACACCTAGAAGTTTTTTGTCTGGGGGAAACTGATCCAAAGAGTAAAGAAACTGGTATGAAACAACTACTTCTTTTATTATAGCGTTTTCTCTGTCAGGAGGTGCAAAATTCACTAAATTACAAAAAGATGAACAAAATTGGTTCTTGATGACTGGACACTGGAATTTTACCTCACAAAGTTCGATATCTTTGTTATTTTGGTACTATGAATTTGTGTTGTGAAATAAACAACATAATAGGGTATAAAGTGGCAACTTTCCTTGTTACAGATGTTTCTTTGTTTGGGGGAAACTGATGCTAAGAGTTAGTTGAGAAACTAGTATAAAATGGTAACATCGTATTACTCCTAGACGAAAATTTGTCTGGGGGAAACTGATCCAAAGAGTAAAGAAACTGGTATGAAACGACCACTTCTTTTATTATAGCGTTTTCTCTGTCAGGAGGTGCAAAATTCACTAAATTACAAAAAGATGAACAAAATTGGTTCTTGATGACTGGACACTGGAATTTTACCTCACAAAGTTCGATATCTTTGTTATTTTGGTACTATGAATTTGTGTTGTGAAATAAACAACATAATAGGGTATAAAGTGGCAACTTTTCTTGTTACAGATGCTTCTTTGTTTGGGGGAAACTGATGCTAAGAGTTAGTTGAGAAACTAGTATAAAATGGTAACATCGTATTGCACCTAGAAGATTTTTGTCTGGGGGAAACTGATCCAAAGAGTAAAGAATGAAACGGCCACTTCTTTTATTATAGTGTTTTCTCTGTCAGGAGGTGCAAAATTCACTAAATTACAAAAAGATGAACAAAATTGGTTCTTGATGACCGGACACTGGAATTTTACCTCAGAAAGTTCGATATCTTAGTTATTTTGGTACTATGAATTTGTGTTGTGAAATTAACAGCATAATTTTGATGTATCATCAACTCCTGCGACCGTCATGGAAGTTGGCCAGTGTCTGTCATGGACAACGTGAGATAACGGCGAAGAAGAAGATGATAAGGCTAGCTGATATCGCTGAATTTTCACCCATCTCAAAATTTCCGTTTTTAGGTTGACTTTAGTGAGAAATTTTTCCAACCGTATTATCAGGTAAATATTCACTGCGCTTTTGACAGTTAATTATCTAAGAGTAGTTATGATGAGTTTTCAATAATTCCTCAACACCCTGTTGATACTTTTCGTTGGTCTTTTCGTAGGTCTTTTGACAATGGCTGATCTCGCGAAATTGGTTGCTGAAAAAAATCAGCAGAGAGCTGCTATGAAGAAGGAATACTTCAAGTTGCTTACCAACCCGAATGCTGGAGGTGGACATGTTGTAAGTACCTCATATTTACCTTTCTCGTGTGGTAGGTGGAACGTGCTGGGTTGCGCGGTTGACAACTTCTGGTAAATAGAGAGTAGAGCTAAATGCTCTACCCTGGATTATTCAGAATTCACTTGTTCACGGATATCCATGAAGGCGATTTCCTATACTTGACGATCTAATAGTGTAGATACTGAAGAAAACGACGAAATGCGGATTCCCGATCTTGAGATCGAGTTGCCTCACGGTTACATTCTTGATGGTTGAGGTTTCACAGTAGGCAATATTTTAAACGATTAAACACAGTGGCCTTCATTTATTTTATTTTTTTAATTTAATTAGCACTACGGTCCTTTGAGAACCAGGGCCTTCTCAACAATGGATTTCCATTCCTTCCTGTCCAGAGCTTGGGTCCTCCATCTACGTACTCCTAGCTGGATCAGGTCCACCTCTACGTCCTCCAGCCAACGCAGACGTGGTCTTTCTCTCATTCTTTTTCCACCTGGCATCCCATACAAGGCTTTTCGCGGATATCTCGCTTCAGGCATTCTTTCTACGTGGCCTAACCACCTGAAGCGGGCTCGCCTGATGAATGCCACTAAATCGGGCTCTCCATACAGGTGTCTCAGCTCATCATTCCTTCTGATTTGCCATTCTCCATTCTCGTAAATGGGGCCAAAGATTTAGTGGCCTTCATGTAGACGTGAATTCCTCTTTCTGGTGGACAACCTCAGCGTTATTACAATCACTTCTTACTTAGCCCAAAGGGAATGAGTTCTTTCAATGTTTTTAGGAGTTGGTGAGGCACAGCTTTAGTAGGACAATATTATTCAGACACCTAACAAGCTGAGCGATACAGTATGTGAACTATTTGGTTGCAATAACTGACTTTAATGAAATTGGGAAACTAGTGGCACACTTGAAGACGTATTCACATTTAGTCGAAGACTGAATATATTTGATAATCATAAGAGTATGATTGACAACGCAATAACTATTATAACTGTACTGACTCTACAGTTTCATCTTTTCCCCCTCTGCCTTTCGCTCCTCAGCTCACTGGTCGCAACTGATCGGCATGCTTCCTCTCTTCTTTCTCATCTACCAGGACATGATAGGACAAGTTCCCAGTTCGCCGTGTGATCCTACCTCGTGTGTATCCAGTAGACGTCTTGTTTTCTACCCACACTTTCAGTTTCTCTCCCTGACCCCTTTCGAACATGACGTGTATTATTTTTCCTCAATATAATTTCCCGCTTCTTAGACACACACACTTTGCCAAAGTGCCCTATTTTACCACATTCACCACAATATCGACCCTCAGCCGGACAGTTGGTGCCCTCTTTATGTTTTGGAAACCCACAGTTGAAACAATCCTGATCTGGATCTAACTTCCTTGGTTCGACATGTTTCTTTCTTCGTTCCAGCCTACTACCAGATCTTTCCTTGTTTTTAGGATTCTCTCTGATTCGCCTTGCACATAAATCCTGTTGGTTTAATCCTTCTAGTGCTTGGAGTGTTGATCTTTGTGCTTGTGTGCGTTCTAGTTCTATAGCAGTTGCCTCTACTTGCTGGAATGTAGCCGTATTATTTGGATGCATTCTTATGAGCTCCTCTTGCCATTTTATATCGTTTATCCCTATCACAAACTGGTCTCGTAATCGTTCTTCAAGGTTATCGCCAAATTCGCATGTTCCTGCCAAAGTTCTCAACTTATTGACAAATTTAGCCACTGTGTCATTGATATCTCGACGTTTGAGTGCAAACGCTCTGCTCTCTGCAAATAATATTTGCATATTATGCTTTGACATAGTACCCGTCCAGTACCTTTTTCAATTGTGTGTAAGCAACTGTACTTACTTCATTAGGTCGAAAATGGTCCATTAGCATCTTGAACGGCCCCGCTAGTAGCAGAATACTCCAGAGGTTGTCTGAACTTGTTCTGCCCATGGTGTACCGTTTGACAACTACCTCGAAGCGACTGATATAGTACGTCCATGTCTCCTCCTCTTCCACGAATTCCCCAAATTTGAATGTTAGCATCAGACGATCCAAAAATTGTTTCTCCGATACGGAGCTCTCCGTATCTCCACTCCCCGACGTTTGAGGTTGTTCCTCCCCATCATCTTCGAATCGTGGACTTCGTCTTCTCGGCATTATGGTATTTTTTTTTAATCCGCAGCGCCAATATAAAGACGTATTCACATTTAGTCGAAGACTGAATATATTTGATAATCATAAGATCATTCAAGAGTATGATTGACAACGCAATAACTATTATAACTGTCGTGACTCTACACACAGTCTAATATGTAAAAATTTTAGACTCAGTCACACATTGCAATTTGCTTCACTTTACCAAAAGTTGATCTGTCAAATTCGAAGTCGTTGCTTTGAACAAATCATAAGATCTGAGTTCCTGACTGAAACTTCGGGACAAATGAGACGCCATTTTCGTCCATTTGGCTTCTTCAAAATTGGGCAGATTTTTTTTTTTTTTTTTTTATCCGGAGGTTAAATTTATTTTATAACATTAACTTCATGAGTTGTGGCCTCATTCATTATCATTATCAATCATTTTTCATCAAAAACCTGAGAAATACTGTAATTCCCGTTTTCCTACATCTTCTTTAACTTTTCCAGTTTGATCCCGCAGTTCAGAGACATGGTTCTATGAGAGTCACCAGGATTGAACATTTTCGAGAAACCCCGAAAAATTTTCTGGGCATGCTTCTCTTCGTCGCTCTCCCTCTTGCTGGCACCGTGTATTTAATCAAATCTCGCAGGGTGAGTATTAACCATTCATTATGGGTACAGCGTTTACTTCAGTAATAGAAACAATGGTGTATTTCAGTCAATTTTTAATTTTTTTTTTTTTTTTTCAATAGAGTATGGCTCACAAGTAATGGTAATTGGGTCTGTTCGTCGAGAAAATGTTTTTAAAAAATCAGAGAAGCTAAGGAAAGTTGAAGATTTGAATGGTGTGACGTTGCTAGCCAACTGTCTTTGAAAAAAGTATCCATGCACAGAGAAGCGATGAAACCCTCGGAGGACCTCTTGGAGACCACAAAATACTACTCACACACACACGCAGCATAAGTGTGTGTGCGTTAAGGGAGGCCTGCCTTTTTTTCAAACGTGTGATCTCTTTAATTAATTTTTCTACCACAAGTTATAGTATCATTGGGCTTAAAGTTGGAGTATACAGGGTGTAACGGTTAAGGTCGTACCACCGGCCAGGGTTCGATTCTACGACTAATTTGTGACTTTTTTTGTCTCTTGACTTTTTTTTCTTAACCCCCTTAAAATCGGACTTTTTCCACTTTTAAGATTTTTTTCGTATTTTCGACCTTACGCCATTAAAACAGCCATAACTCCCTTGTTTTTCAGTCAAAATTCAAATGTAATTATACCGTTGGGAAGAGCGTTAAATTCTCTATCTCCCTAGTGTTAAATAAAACTTCTCAAAGAAGACTAAGATGATGAAAAATGAGCCCGAATAGTAAAATCTCGAAAATCTCGGAAATTTTTCGTTTTTTCAAACGTTTGTAACACTAACTGAAACTGCCGATTAAGTTCTCACTGTAACCCTAAAAGTTGACCCAAAATCTCAGCTTTCCAACGGTATGGTCATAAAATTGTTTACAGTGGACTAATCGTGTAAAATCCTCGTCCCCGTGCCAAAAACCGTGGATCTTCCAGTGAAAATCGACGTTTTTCGCGAAAATAGACATTTTTACCCTATAATGAGTTGGGCAGCCATCTTTTCGTACTTTGTCTCACTGATTCAAATGATGACACAAGACTTATCGGAAAAGCAGTCACTGATATCTTGTCCAACTCACTTTTCGAAAATTGTCTTAATTACTCCTGAGACACCACAACTACGTAAAAACCGATTTGTTGGCCCATTAAGCCTATTGTAGACGTAAAATTCGGTTGTTTAGCAGTTGTCATATTAAATTTGGATAAACCGTGGTAGGCTTAATGGATCAACAAAGCGGTTGTCACCTGGCTGGAGAGGCTGGGACTTCTCACCCGTAAGACCAAAGATGATTTGGGGAAATTGACGAAAAAATGAAATAATACTGTATTAGGTAAGTAACTATTTATGTGTAAAATAGTAATAAATAATTAAAAGAGCCTGGAAAAAATCATGTGTTCGACCAGAAACTCGAGATGATTTGGTGGAGAGCATCTACCTTTGCAGTGACGCAATCCGACAGAATGCACATGAGCTGGAGCGAGCTGTTGATGGCATTCGACGCAGGAGCCGTTTCTGCTTGGACCAGAATGGAGGGCACTTCGAAAACCTTTTATGAAGAAACTCCAGAAAACACATGATTTTTTTCTAGGCTGTTTTAATTATTTATAACTATTTTACACATAAATAGTTACTTACCTGATACAGTATTATTTCATTTTTTCGTCAATTTCCCCAAATCATCTTTGGTCTTACGGGTGAGAAGTCCCAGCCTCTCCAGCCAGGTGACAACCGCTTTGTTGATCCATTAAGCCTACCACGGTTTATCCAAATTTAATATGACAACTGCTAAACAACCGAATTTTACGTCTACAATAGGCTTAATGGGCCAAAAAATCGGTTTTTACGTAGTTGTGGTGTCTCAGGAGTAATTAAGACAATTTTCGAAAAGTGAGTTGGACAAGATATCAGTGACTGCTTTTCCGATAAGTCTTGTGTCATCATTTGAATCAGTGAGACAAAGTACGAAAAGATGGCTGCCCAACTCATTTCAGGGTAAAAATGTCTATTTTCGCGAAAAACGTCGATTTTCACTGGAAGATCCACGATTTTTGGCACGGGAACGAGGATTTTACACGATTAGTCCACTGTAAACAATTTTATGACCATACCGTTGGAAAGCTGAGATTTTGGGTCAACTTTTAGGGTTACAGTGAGAACTTAATCGGCAGTTTCAGTTAGTGTTACAAACGTTTGAAAAAACGAAAAATTTCCGAGATTTTACTATTCGGGCTCATTTTTCATCATCTTAGTCTTCTTTGAGAAGTTTTATTTAACACTAGGGAGATAGAGAATTTAACGCTCTTCCCAACGGTATAATTACATTTGAATTTTGACTGAAAAACAAGGGAGTTATGGCTGTTTTAATGGCGTAAGGTCGAAAATACGAAAAAAATCTTAAAAGTGGAAAAAGTCCGATTTTAAGGGGGTTAAGAAAAAAAAGTCAAGAGACAAAAAAGTCACAA